>JAVFBX010203315.1:0-12462 GCA_034783855.1 Mopalia kennerleyi | reverse complement strand
TCAGTTTATTTCTCAAATGTTTTGTTTTTATTTGTCAATAATATTAAATCCCCATGCAAACTCATAAAAACACTATACCAATATATCTGTTTTTATCCTGCTACATGTACGAAATATATTTACACAAGGTACATCGTATAGTGTGAAAATCCCGTCACCATGGCAGCATATCTGGTTGCGATATGAGTTTACTGATTAGCCAATCAGAATTGAGTATTAGTTAGAGTGAGGGTTTTTCTGGAAAACCAGTCATTGTAGCTCTTTTCACTCGACTGCATAGTCGCGTTTTATTGTACATTTGGAAATTGTTTTTTATTTAAATTATGAAAACATTTGGAAAAATTTCTGAAAAGTGTTGCAGTCCTGGTTATATTATTAATCAGCGTTAAGTGGAATCAAATTAACGCTTTTAAGTTGTTGTTGCTGTTGTTGTTGTTGTTGTTGTAATTGTTTTTATTTCTGGTTTTTAGAGCGAAGATGTGTGTTGAAACAGCTAATGTATACATTCAAAAATGGAAAGAGTATGTTATGCGAACCTGGTTTGGAATTAAGATGCACCAATAATGTAATTTGTATTTGTTCATCATTATTGTAGCCTGTTGTGTATATGAATATTAAGAAGATGGCTGTGCTTTGTACTACTTGTTCATACTGGTTGTTGAGTTATTCATACTGGAGCTGATTGACGTCTCTTATTTGGTTAGTTTTTATACAATGAAGTTGTCACCTACATACCTTCAAATTATTAGCTTTTGTTTATTATTTTCTTTTTTCATAATTATCAACTCTCTTTGACACAGCAAAGCAGCAGGAAAACTATCACTTGGCCCACCATCGATGGAACAGTAGGCTATGTACACAATATATGATGTCATATCGATATATATTAAAACTGCCATGACAGGTTTAAAAGACATCTCTGTATTGTCTATAACATAGCTGCACTGTCTTTAGCATGGCGTGTCCCTTATTTGAGCTGGAGTTATTGCGTTGAAGGACAAGGGACCTTGACAATCTACCAACCCTATAGCTGGTTTGACATTGCATGCATTGGGTGAAATGTAATTCCCACGATACCGTTAAACAGTATGTAAATAAACTTTACGTTTTATTACATTATTGTAGCGTGCTTAACGATATTTTACTTATATTACGGCGGGGAACTCTAGCAATAAAAAGCCAAAGTGATACAACCACAGACACTTGTATCTAGTTAGTTAACATCCGCGACTAGTGGCCGGCTTTGTCACTGATTACCTTTAATAATATATACATGCAGAGAATACAGGAAACGACCTTTCGTAGCAACTCCTACAATCGACATATAACGCCGGCTTACTGTCAGGTGTTATTTTGTAAAAACTAAACATAGATGCCCTTGCTGCCGTCAAAAGTTATGTTATGTGGAATTCCGGAGCTTCGTGACCACTGGCCATTTTTTCCGTTCTATAAGACACGCCTTGACAGCACTGTTCCTTATTTAGAACACGCGACTTTTGACCTAAAGCAATCGCCCGACCGTTGTACGCGTTTACTTAAAAAAAAAACCCAGCTATATGGAAGTCATGACTCAACGAATTTAATGTTACATGCTTTTACTTAAAAAAAACCCAGCTATATGGAATTTTTATGTTACACGCGTTATCTAAAATAATGTCTTGAATAATATTGACTTAGTATTATATAGTTCTGATTATTTGAAAGCGTTTTAAATATAGCATAAATTAAGAAGGTACTTATGTGCGGTTTAGATTCGGTGCCTAACTCTGAGGGTCGTGGGTTCGATTCCCGGACGGGTCTCAACCTGCAAAATTTTCTGAACTAGAAACGGTTCAAACTAAGAAAGTGTCATCCCAAAATAACGAAAATACTGCATCTCTTTCTTATTCTAAGAAAGCCCCCATCGGATTGGGTAGAGTAAGTAGAGGTCATCCGAAAGTAGCCGTGGTCAACTCTAGCTAACTCAGGTTTTATCGCCTTTGGAGGCAAGGTATAAAACGGAGAGAGGCTTAATGCGACGATCTTCTTTTCCGCCTTGCCTCGGGAAGATGAGTATTCACATGCAAACAATCCACGTAATTTCACGTAATTGCACATATGTAAATATGGGTTGATTGCGCGACAACATTGTCACTCCCGTCATGTGGATGTTTTCACATGTTCTAACATTGCAAATAGCTTCCCTGGGGTATTATCTTTGTCCGATATTCCCGAGACGTTGCGAGTGGTTACTGTGCCCTGGCTTTTGTAAGACAGCTGAAACGGCTTATTTTAAAGAATATTTATTGCGAATTGGAAATATTCGTTAACTTACGACTATATCAAATAGAATGAGATTGAATCTTTCAAACTTTTGACTGTGTCCACCCGTATAAATGCTGGCGGCTAATATAGAGTTACTAACTTCATCTTTCCTGTACAGGCGCAAGTCACGTTCATAGTTTATAAAAGTATATTAGTTTAAACATTTCACTTAATGTGAGGAAGGGATTCTGTTTTATCTGTAAAGTCACCGCTACTACCATCGATACCACATGCCATAGATCGATTACAGAAGTAGAAGTTTAAACATATCCATTAATGTCCATTAATTTATGTTTTATCTGTAAAATCTTCTCCCGACCACAAACAATGGAATCTCAATACTCCAATGGATGACGCTGATCAAATAGCTCTTCTATATATTAGTTTGACTTTTAAGATTGCCTCTTTTGTGTTGGATAAACTCATTTGCTACACAAATAAAATATTGCTCAATTAACCATATATAAACCAAATTTATTGGTTTAGCTTTACAAAATAATCACATGTATTTTTCGGTCAAAGCTTTATAATCGTGTTTAAAATTAGTTCAGGCGTTTCCTAAAAAAAACTCTTTAAAAAATCTTATTTCCAGACACACAACGTAAATATACCGGTCACAAGATTCAGGGTGGGGTTTATCGCCAGCTGACAAATATTTAACATGTAGGGATTTAATTCTCATATATAGTGACAAAGCCAAGTCAAGCAGGACGACATGTGTTAAAAATGTTGTGATTATAATCAACTCTTACTGTCAAATAAACTAACTTGAGACTGTGTTGAATTGTAGACGATATCGTCTATATATCGAATAGCTCTAAATATCGAATAGCTGTCGTGATATCTAGTATTAACTTACAATGCCAATGAAATACAGTATTGCTAGTTCATATTGCAGGAAGCTGCAAGAAAAAGGTTTCATGAAAGTCGTCTGCTTAGACAACAATTTAAAATGTCAGAGAACTCCTGCCTAGTCTCTGTCATACAAGTATCTTCATTGACAAATTTGAACTTTGAAGGGGCACTGTTCTACAAAGCGATCTTAGCTCGAGTTGAACATAATTGCCATGGCGACAATATGTCTGGTTGCCATGGTGATTCGGTTTCAAGTAAGCTAAGATCACTTTGTCAAACACCTTGGTTGTAATCTCGCATTCTCTTAAATGAACTCAAAATAAAATATTTTCATTTAATGGTTGTCCTTCTTTTTTCATCAAAATCAAACACAGAGTTGCTAACATATAATTCTTAATAACTAATGAATCAGTTACGCAGATTCTTTAAAAATGATTTATTACACGACACAGTTTGTTATTGACCACTTGATATACATCTGTTAGCTGACGAATCCTTCGTTAAAACAACCAATTACTCCATTTATAGCCCCTATATCTCATCGTTGTAGACGCATTGGGATAATAGATCATTAACGGTGTGAGCGGACATTATTAAAGCTGAAGTGTATGTGACTAATGTTGTTTTGTTACCTTGATAAAGATTTAAGAGGCGGCGTTAACGACATCATCGCCGCAGGCGTGTGGCTAGTTCTTTTTCCATTTTCAAATTTCTCCAACAGACGATTGATTTATTAGTTGGTGAATTTAATTTTTGAATTGAACTCAATTGAATTGAATTGAATTAACGTTTTTTGTCAAGCCCACCTGTTTTCAACGCCTCCTCAATGGCTATATTAATCTTTTGACTATAATTTACTCCAACAGTAATGAAGACACTAACATAAACATAAAATATATTTAGCTCTATTCGGAACTTAATATTCCTCCAGTGTTAATTAAAGACACTATGGATGTGTCCGAAACACACAGACCTTAGCCTTGTATCCAAAACCATGTATAAATATTTGCAATTGTATTAGTGACGAAAGGGTTATTGAAATCACACCATACACGTTTATCTATGCTTTATGTTTATTTGATTGTAGTTTAACGTCGTCCTCAAGTGTATTTCACTGATATGACGGCGGCTTGTCTCACTGGCTGTCTCTTGCTTCAATGCTGAGGAAAGCAGGTTGCAACCTCGTAAAAACAACTATTGCCGAAGCCACATCGTGAGACTCTGAGTGAGTCTCACGATGTAGCTCCGGCAATCGCGGGGTTGGTTTTAGCGAGGTTTCCTTCCGGTTTTCCACTGTAAGTAGGCAAGGAGCAGTGTGAAATGGACAATCCATCGACAAAGTGAAATACAATTGAGTACGACGTTAAACCACAATCAAACCGCTGATTCCAGGAGCATTGCATTTGGTCGCCTTGTATCCCGGCAAGGTTTCCGTAAACTGAGCGTTTCTGCATTGACTGGGATTCTGGTCGAATTAAACAAAAATTACTCTATCGCTCATACATTGATGTATTTCCTCTCCTAACCAGTCAGCCAAACAATGGTATAAGTGTAGTCCTTGATCTTAACGACGTCACCAAATAGACGAAAGTGATACATAATTGTACGACCATTTACACAATCTGTATACACGTTTCAAAGTAGCGTATAAAGTTGACCGAGTATTTACGTGATGCATGTCTGTATCGGCTCAATTAAGTTGTCTGGGGTCGGCTTGCAGTATCGATATAACTGAAAGATTGAATCAAGTACTACTACTACATAATACGGTCAATATTGCATAATTATTCTTAGATGTCATTTGTATATATATATGATAATAAGCCTCACGTTCGATTCCCAGTGTAAATATATATAAGATATACGGGATGAGAGTTTTCATCAGTTATGTACAACATCAATAATATCCCATGCATCAGTTTCAAATTGAGTAGACTACTAAAAGTGTATTTCTATTTGAAATGGTCAATTTCAGATTTAAACCTAACGTAAGTTATGCCCCACACTAATGAAAATGGCACTTAAACGTCATATCAGTATAGAATTCCATCATTGAATCTTTACATGATTGAAATGATTTCATTTATTTCTAACGGTTCACGGTAGAAAGAAGGTTCAAATGAAGGTTTACAACGAGCAGAATCCTTCATCTTTATAATTTCTGTATACGACATGTTGAGGCATTTCCTGTTTCAAAATGAGCAAATATTAAAGGACATCTGTCAGATGGTCACAATCAAAGAATCACACAAATGGAATAGCTGCCAAAAGCTCCGTGATACACAAAACCACATTCGTATGTATATCACTAATAGAAAACTGATTTACTATGAACCTTCCGTTTTTTTTATTTTTTTTATTTTTCAGTTTATAATTTTCATTATAATTGACTTAAAGCAGTGCAATACTGGGTATCATTTTAATATAAGACGACCAAAATCTCTTCACATTTACAGCAACAGAATTCTCGTTTTATAAATCTGTCGGTTCCGAAACTTATTAACGCGCTGTGCTGATGTGTTAATAAGTTATGATGAACTAATCTTCCTATTTTATCGAACTTTGGCTGGACCAAGGCTACCTTTAGGATACTCTATCCCCTTCCCCCCCTACAAAGTGTTTTTACATTTCGCCATTTTGCTTCTAAACTACTGTGAATTTTACTACACATGTCTATATATTCTGAAGCGCCTTTTACTGCAGAACAATAATAATCCAATCATTTTTTTTTTAAACTTACAGAAAAAAATATTTTGCATAAAAAGTGAATTTTTGCTACCTCTTTTTCAAATTGCTACTTCTTTTACACCATTTACTTCAACAGTTCGATTTTACATCAACGTATAATACTATATAAACCAAAAAACTGTCATTCAGTTTTTTCCTGTTTGTCTCAAAATAGTGAAATTTCAAATTTTTAAAACCACCGGTATATCTAAAAAACGAAAAAAGATATTAGAAATCTGAATGACCATTTTTTAGTTTCATATGTTGAGATAAAATGTTGCCAAAAAAATTAGTATTCCCAATAGGTAAAATGTAATTCTGGTCTATTTTACGACAGTTTTACCTCTTTTATACTCAGTTCTTTGAAGTAATTCAATCTTTTTTTTCACAATTTGTTAATAATATCAAAATGAGGCATTCTGTATGTATGTTTCACAAATAATTATGTATATAAATTGTGAGTTGACCGTGTCAAATGTTACTTACATTCAAGCCGTGATCGAACTCTTAATAGAGTTTATCTTTAAAAAATCGCAAATTTTGAGCTCAGGGAGCGGGATTACAGTATCCTTAAGAAGGGTAATCTACTATACTGTTCGGAAAGTATAATTATCTTCAAATAACTGTGACCAACCATACAATTTATATTCTAAAGGTATAACACAATCTGTAAGTTTCCATAATTGGGTAAACCTGACCAAAAAGTGTATTTCTTTACATAGCAAGAATCTATAATAGTATGATCCGCTACGTGGTTCATACAAATTAAATGCTTTTAGAAATAATACGTCTAAGATATATGTCATTCTCCTTCATTTCCAACCGTCTTTAACAATGGCACCGCTGGGGATTTCAATCAAAGAAGAGTATAATATTTTCTGACAAAACAAAACCGTTCTATTAAAAAAAAAACCAGTCCGTCTCTAGATACATTTCAACTAAATGTTTCATTCAAATTGATAGTTTCGAGAAACAACATTCCAGAGAGCAAATAATATTGTTCTATCATTACGCTGAGGTGATCAGTTTTGATGGGATTGTCCAGTGAAGCACAAAAATTGTTTGTTGTTTTATTGGTAAAATGGCGTCTACAATAATGGCACCATTACTGCTTTCGGGCAAATGGACCTCTGTCTGCTAAGCTTAGTGGTACATTGAATATATTTTGATATTTAGAAATTAATTTATCCATTATCACCAACTGTTCGAAGTATAATGTGGTATTTGTATTATAGAATAAACAAAAGCACACGTTTAAGATTGTTTCTTGGTAGTATTTTACATTCGGAATAGATACTTCAAAACCCAGTTACCATGTTGAACTGAAATAATATACGCGGAAAAAAACTTTCGTCAAGGAAGGGGAGATAAGCAAGTGTTGACATTGTTCGATTATTATAATTATTTTGTTTTTTGGATGTAATATGTGTTTACCCTCTTGGGAATTGAAAATAACACAACACAACGAGTTTGTTAACAGAATAATGAATTTATTAATTTAAAGTATAGGCTGTTTTGCCTTCGAGATGGATTTTAACTATTAGTAGCCTATACTCGTGTGAAAGGAGTCTGTGAAGGGAGAAAGTCGGAACTGCGATAAACAAAGCGGTCATATTTGTCTCATTGTTACCGCTGAGCTGTGTTCCTTGTTGTGTATATTTGCGCACGGCACGTTACCCGTTGAGGGTTCGAGTTGATAACAATGTCTGATAGACATGTAAACGTTGCGCCTTTAATAAAGCAGACGTTTTAATCCATAAAGCCCTGTGTTATGTAAAATGAACAAACCGCAGCGACTGATCGTATTTGATCAATGAACAACGATCACAAATATTGACGAAGTCCAATAACCCATCAATCAACAAGAAACGCATTTCCTATTACTGGATTGATGTTTATTGACATTAATTCAAAAATAAATCAAACCGGATCTACTTTAAACTAAAAAGATAACTTATTGCATTTCCATCAATAACATTTCGTAAGTTTCCCTAAGTAACCTGTTTTTTTTATCTTGCGTTAAATGCCAATTTTATTTTCGTTTATTTTGTATAGGAATCGACATAAACCATACTATTCAGATTCCATTATTTAAGGACAACCCGTTATGAAGCACTGTGTATTCTTTTTTCATATAAAAATAAAAGCCTTTTAGAAATTGGCGGATGGTTGATCGGAGCTTCCGATTGTCCTCGGGTCTTTCCGCTAAGGAACAACGTGAAATCGATTTGTGCTGGTGCTTATGTATTGTGTCTTATTGTTTTCCGGTCTAGCTATTGTTTGAAAGTATGAATTGAAGCCCAATCAAAGCAAACGACCTATTATGAACAAGCGACGTTTATGTTTTTTTATAAGTTTAACAAAAAATAGATTTGGTAGCTTTGAACAATGTATCATTGAAGGCTATAGATAATGACTTGTAAAAATTGGTCAGTGGCTTTAAATAGTTTAACCGTTAATGAACTCATATCACAGGTCGGTTCTGAACACTTGATAGAAGACATCTGTTATTAGATTCAGTCTTCCTTAATCGCTCCATAATCACCCTCTCTTAATCGCTCCATAATCACCCTCTCTTAATCGCTCCGTAATCCACTTTGCTTATGCTACATCCTTGAGGTACATGTTTTATGGCGAATGCAAAACCGCATTATGATTATATTTTTTGTTTGCAGATAAACTATATTTCTTTTTCTCAGGTTTGTGTTTAATGTTTATTTAAAATTCATGCACATTTCTGTCTACCGCATTATGGCAAACAATAGACCTGAAACGACCAACAATTAAGTCACAACAACCTGCTTCATTTTCTGGACGTTACCAAATTTATGCAGAATCTAGTTGACCCATTGTTGCTGTTGTTGTTGACGTTTTTCTATTCCTTAAGGGAATTATTGAAATTACGATACTATAATTATAGTATATTAAGGGTAGTCTCTCGATTTGAACAGATTTACCACTATAGAACCGGTAAAGCCGGACATAACGACGGTTCCCGGAGTCGTATATTGACCACTTAAAAGACATCTGTTACCTTCATTAACACTCCTAATAACTTCGTTTATAGACCAGATATTTGATTGTGGGTGCTATATATCATTTATAGAGTGACAGGGTGTAATCAAAGCCGGGGTATATTTAGTCGCTGCTGTTATAGAGTGTTGGAAGACTGGTAGAGCCTGGCTAAAATACGCATGGCATATAATTGTATGGCGAAATCACAAACGGACACCAACCAGTTCGGCTATACATGGTTAACTGAAGGCCTAAGATTCTAGTTACTGGTCAAACATTCAAAGATATTTTCTCAATCGGAGTTTTCGATGCATTATACATACATGCATGACCCAGGCTCCGACATTCTCATCTCCGCAAGGCCCTGTAGTAATATTGGTGACAAAAATTGCATATAAATTGATTCTGATAAACACTCATTATTTAATTTATATTGTTATAAACACATGAAAATTTTGGGATTATAGATCAAGTTTATGGTTGGTTTCACGAACAGTATGTTGGGCAACAACAGAAGCCTATTGAGTGGCCTTCTTTTAAATCAGAGTTATCTGATCAACGTATAACGTGTCATATGTTTGTGTTTGGGGATTGCATATTATCTATATTAGAATAAAATGAATCGGTATATAACAACACACCAATATTTTTTTTCTTCATTTATGTCTAAAAGATTTCCAACATTGCATCCGGCTAAAGGAAGAGTAGTGTAAAAAGGCAGTCGATGTTTCGGGTCATCACAGTCATGTAAAAGCTTTATTTTAGAAAATGGTCCATGTCAGCATTGTGAGCTCATCTATACGTGCTTCGATGAAGTACAACAATATAAACATCACGAAAAGAAATAATTGTGGTACAAAACCACAAAGACTCTTTTCACCAAGTAAATTTCTCAGAAAAGCATTAGACCATCAAGCCATTTGTGTGAAAATACCTATTTAATAAATGACAACATCGCACAAATGCCGTTATATATAGCATGCAGCGAATTTTACCCCAAAAGTATATAAAAACTAACCATGAATGATTTTTTTCTTACTATTCAATAGACGATTGCTTGGATTGAATAAAATCACATAGTTGCTATTTAGTGCATTGAAACGCTTCATTAAATCGCCAAAGATAAATATTGGCTTTGTCTTTGCCAAGATATCACATTATTGATTTTGAAGAAGCGCGTGGCTGTCGCTTTAAACATCTTTCAATATTTGAGATCGTATTTACTTGAGTTCCTATCACATAAACATTTCGCATTGACACATCCGCTAGATTTGTTTTTATCGTATGATGAACAGTTTATTTTGTATTTCTAACAGGTATATTGCTTTGACAATGCCATTGGACACAGAACGGAAGAAATGAAAACAATGTACATTTTGTTACTCACAGACCGTGTGTGTGTGTACATAAATTAACTACTGTCTACCAAAGTGTTAATACTAGTTAGGCATCGAGAGGTTGTTGCCGTCATCGACTAGGATGGGACGCCGGCATAGCAGTGAAACAAGTACTGCTTTAAATCAAATAAAATTAAATTAAAAACAAATAAACTTTGTGAAACGAAGGTTATATTTTTATTCATCTCAATTCGCATTTTACACCCACTTTATCATACTCGTTTGGTTTATAGGACGTGAGAAGCAATTCTGACTCAGGCTGTGAATTTGACAGTGATGTATTGAAATTCCGACAGGGTTGATGAAACCACAGCCGGCGCAGACTCGGCTTACAGAAACCAGGTAATCGGTCTGAAGGAGCTTGAGCTCTTTGCATGGCGCAGTTAATCCAAGGAGCGTTAAGATATTAATCGACCGAACAGTCAGCCAACCAACCAGCACACCGATCCATCTGGTATTGTATCAAGGGAAAAGGGTATGCCGTTGTCGGAGTATAAAACTATGGATGATGCCACATACATGTAATATATGGCAACACATGTGAAAATTTACAGCTTGTGTAAAAATAAAAACAAACAAACATAATGGGTATGTCAAGCCGTTTTATCACTTTTACCTTTATTCTATATACGTGTGTGTTTATTTGTTCATTATTTATTAAACGGGAGTTTTTCTCCGAACTTAAGGTCAGTCATTCGAGGGGTGCCAGTCTAAGGGATAAGACGAAATTGAGACGAAATTCAAAGACATCACAAAGACATGCCTTTTAGCTTTGAGATCACAAGGACAACAATAAGCCCTTGCAAACCGTCTGGAAGTTTAAACTTAACAACTGGAGGGCTCAGCAAAGTTCTTTTAACGCCCTTTGGAAACTTTATCCCCATTTACGTCTTTTCCAAATTCTGCGAGCAGATCGGTCACCAGAGCTTCCAGAGGTACAGCCTATATATTGTAGTTTGTGGACTAAAATCCCAGCATGATGTTTGAAGACGGAGACCATATTGGCTGGGAGTCGATCGACGTGAAAGGAATTCGCATACATCGCTGTCAAATACTTACCGTAACTTACACCTGATATCCACTTCCGCCAAGAATCCAAACAAGAATGGTAAAGCAAGTTTCCCGCACAATTAACACGGCGAATAAGTCCACCCGAGAACTGTTTATAACTGGATTGTAAAATCATTGGTTTTAGTATCACACAGTAATCGCTGATTGGTCAAATCCTGGACGTGGATGGATCTCGATGGCGGGTGATCTGATATTCTGTTTGAAATCAAAGTTACGCTGTATTGTTTATGCTACTATGCTACTGTACTGCCTACTTGATTCAGAAGGATACTGCACCATTTATTGAATTGGGTTTTTGCGGAATTGTTTAATTTACATCACTGTTTTTTTGCTTAATTTCAGATGTTTAAGTTACTGACAGATAGTCACTGTCCTATGGTATTTAATAACTGTTGACATTTGTCGTAAGAAGACGAATATCAACAATTATTAAATACGACAGTCGAGTGACTATCTGAAACTAACGGTTTAGCGTGAGATGATTAATCAAATATTGTTGATGTAAAAACATATACGATTCGTCCTGTGGTCTATGTGCAAGAGCTTATTTAATTTCATCACGAAGTTGTCTGTAATGGCTCTATGTCGCTATCGTTATTTTTTTACGCTTGAATACAACTGTCCTGACCTGAAACGTCAACACACATCGTCATGCTTAATTCAGAGTGCTGTTTTCATCTATGATCAATGTTCCCCATAGCTAGACATCAACCGAGATTATTGATACTCATTCAAATGACATAAATTGCACTTCCTGTGGACGGATGGATTTCTGGAAAGCTTTTAGAATTATAAAAAGTGTCTTGCTATCATTAACCTCTTTGTACTCTCTTCATATATTGAGTTTTGAGTCCATTAAGACACAGCTGCTGAGCCAAGCAAACGTATCGTTCAAAACGACTGATTGATAATATTTATTATTTTTAAAAAGACTTCACCTGGAGCTACTTTGTTGCATTTTGTTTTTGATAGCATTTTTTGGAATGGACAACACGAAATCGAGCCTGGCTTTTAAGTTATAGCAGAAGTCCATTAACTAGAAGTGTGAAACGCCCATATGAGTAGCGCGTACGGCATTGTATCCAAAATCGGC
>JAVFBX010203304.1:0-12463 GCA_034783855.1 Mopalia kennerleyi | reverse complement strand
TAATGGCTTGTAGTGCACTGAGTGAGTCACTAAATATAACTGACCTGGTAGGTTTAAAATCACTTAAAAATCTTAAAACAGCAACAATAGCCATTAAAACAGAAATATGGTTCTGTAGCCTGATTGATTGAGATACTTTAAGCTCAGCATCTTGTGTTCAATCTGCTTAACAGCATGCAGCCTCTTTAGATCTTTGAAGATTTGTCTCAAGCATACTATTATTTCTCTGATTTGCAATTTACAGTTCGCAAAATGAGCCACTCACTGGCTCGTTAATTTTTCAACCAAGTCCCTCTTTCTAGAAAAGTGACAAAGCCATGTTTCATATATCTATCTGTATGTTTTTTCTGTGGTTTCTACTAATTAATAAAAACGATTATTGGAACTTTCAGAAGAATGCGGTTATGCCATATCGAGGAACACGACTCCTGACAACTCAATTTTCATTGTCATAAACAGAAATAACACAATGACCCTTTGTACAATGCTGGATGATTCGTTGTTACCATCGATAGTTAATAATTGTCAAAAGAGGGTGAAGTTTATCCAGCTATAACATAATCGAAGAAGGAAGTATATTAGAAGTAGTATAGTCTGAGATCTTTGCCATATGGACGAAACTCAAGCGTGTTCTGTCATTAATAACTTCTCTCAAGGCTGATGGAAAATTATCTTAGGGAATAAGTAGAACCAGTCTTGAAACAGTCTATTTGTCTATTTATTGCTGTATCTTCTGACTATATGCTGTATCAAATTTTTGACGACCGGGTCAAATAAGAAGGAACAAATGAAATTTCTGCTTGTATGAGCCATGTTAATAACTTGTGATAAATCTGAACACAGCATGGCTTGCAGCACAAATTCATACACTATTGGTTAGATATTGTGTGTTATAAAGGCGTTTGAGGTCAGTAATTTGCAAAACTTGGCAAACAGCTGAAGTTCTGTTTATCGTCAAATTGTCAAACAGGAAATGGTGTGAAGGAAGTGACTCGTGCAGCTGACCTTCCATATCTGGTCAGCGTCCATAGCCACTGAGTAGTGCCCATGGTAACCCTGTTCTGGATCGATTCCCCGAGTATGGAAATCAATTGCTCGACACTGTAAGATCCTCAACAGTAAGATAACAATGGAAATTATATTGAAGTTTTGGCTGGAAATGGTGCTGTGACCAACTCATATCTAATTGGGTTTGATAAAGGTGTGGAAAAATACGAACACTGCTTAACTATGGGTTACATATTGACCGATACTACATTGTTGTGGAATGATTTTCTCTTTCGTTTTACATTGACAGGGGAGATGGGTGTGGAAATTAATAAAGGAATCTATCCCAATGGCTCGACGGAATATCGTATTGCTGGAATGAATTGATGACCCCTGACAATAATGCATGTAAATATTAAGAATAGTAATGTGTTCCGACATGTGTCCTTATTTTATAATGATGTGTATCCCTCTTAACATATACTCTGCTATAAAAACTATTTTGAGAGGTTTAAGAAACAAATCTGGAGATTATAACTTTTAAACTTGGACAATGTGACACATAAATTCAGTAAATCAGATGCCAAAAAATGGTTATTGCACATCAAATCGCTTGGAGTATTTCAAGTGACCAAACGAAGATAAGGCCTGCTTGGTTGTCATTGAATTCTTGCTATCGATCGATTACCAGAGTCTAACACTTGTAATATAGATTTATAAAAAACTACCACCACAGAAAAACAATGGGATCGTGTAATTTGACAAATTGTTAAACTTTTTGCTTTTAACTTTCATATAAGAGATGCATTAAATGCTATATAAACTAGTTCGGCGTGATTGGTTATATTTTAAGTCGGTATTTGTCAAATCGTCTATGTAGCTGGCAGGGGTTCCATTTTTGACAAAGTGTGCGTGTCTCCGTTTGGTATTATAATAATTATGTATGAATTCAAAAAAATGTTCGTTTAGCTTGATATAATAAACATACCTTATAAATATCAAACTATGATTGATTCGAGTATCAATCATCGATTATTTTACGTGGGCATTTAATGAAGTGCGTGTGGGAGTGATTGCATATACAGTCTAATATATAGTGTAGACAAAGCTACTGATTTTGGCAGGGATACTGTGAGGATGAACTTTCTGCTCATATTTGTTATCCACTAATATCCGTCCTTAATGAACAGAGAAAGAAATATGTTTCAAGAACCGACCGGCATGTATGTAATTTTCGAAACCTTATGCTTTCACCCAGACAGATAAATCTACCATGGACAATGTTAAAGTTTTCTGTATTTAATGCACTGTAGATTGATATAGAGATCTCTGTGATTTATATCATTCTTCGTGTGTCTTCACTTCCCTTGTTACTAAATAATGCCGGTCAAACTAAGCATTTGACAAGGTGATAATGAGTGTTAAAATCACTATTAACACAGCGGTGTTCTATATCGCGTTTATGGTGAATGCAATCAGAACTGAAAAAAAAACAGTTATACTTTATAATACATATTTCTAAAAGCAATCACACTGGCACAGGGATGTAGTTCAATTAAAATCGACGAATCATCTTATGTTCTAGATAACTCTCAGAGACAAATTTCTTAATAAACCTTAATCTCGAGTTGTGTTATGGGTAACCTATGGACTTCTCGAAAGAAGGTAATGACCATTAATATGGTGTATACAATTTAGTTAAAAATGCAGCTAACAAGATATTCGGCATGGGTTATGAATACATTAGTCTACAAATTAGTATTTCAGAGATACAGAGATTAACCAATGAATATTATACTTCTAATGCTTATATATGGTTACAATCCCGGATACACTCGTATTGGGTTTCAGTCATATAACACAGATAACTTTTTAATTATCATCAACGTCAATATGTTACAAAACAAGATGGACATAGTGTATATACATGTACAATACTAATAGCATTATGGAATGATATATTGCAGTCAGTGTGGGCTAAATCATTGCACAGTTGATTGTTTGGTGTCGTGTTCGCATAGGGAATAATATCGGTACAAACTGTCCATATTTGTTTGTATTTTAATATTTATAATAAGATTCGACTAATGTGTCCAATGTATTAATGGGCAGTTAACTCTTGTTTCATCAGATTTATGAGCCGTTTACAAATGTGCATTTGGGCCAGTCGGAAAAATTGGAACAGCTACACCCTTTGAATCCCACAAAGATATTTTCCTGGGTAGTATGATTGTTTTTTTTTTTGCTGCGGTTTCTTACAGTACTTCCTTACAGTAATGTGGCTTGTACTGAACGTCTGTAACAGAAATGGTATCCAACGGCCCTTGAAGCTGAAGTGTTCGGGTTCAAAACAAGGTCGAAAGCATCCATTTTTCTTAACAATGGTGCAACGGAAATTTCTGACGATTTGCTCCGAGTAAAGCGCTGCTCCAATTCTAGATAATGGTATATCAAAGATTAGTCATTCATGAATCTATCACACATGCATCGCTACTTTAAAGAGCGTGATAAACACAGACTTTTTCCCCAAAGGCTGAATTCGCGTCCTCGAACATTAGCAAGAGTTTACTATTCTAATTACAAGGAAGCCGCTATGGAATAACCAGGACAATGTCAATGGATCTAATGAGACTGCTAATTACGAATCAACACTTGAAATAAAAAGGAAAACCGAATCTGACTACGGAAGTCTTTATCCGCCACTGTTGCCAGATTAATATGGTTTGGAAGTTTTATCTTAGCGCTTATTGCGAGCGGAATAATATGAGGCTTTCGTTTGTCATCGTAGCATGTACCGCTTTGCTTGCTTCGTGTGACAAATACTGTGAAGTAGAGATCTGGACCATTGCTGTTAATTAATTAACTACCAAACTTGAAATTGCGTGGAGAAAGCCCATGTAGTATAAAGGCGAACAATAGCTCCATCATATCCATAGTAGACCAAAAAAGCTATATGTATGGTGTATTATGTGATCATCTAGGCCTACAGCTAGAACGTAAATCCTGTAAATTGCCCCCCAAAATAGAGGAAAAAACATTTCGTTATGTAACGAAATAGACTCCCATCCGCTCGAGGTTATTTAAAGACAAATAGCGCTTTTACGTTGTGGCGGACAAGAGCATTTACTATTCGCTACATATAGACTGATTACCAGAGATCCAACTGCAAAGGCTAGATTCGAGCGTTTGACAATTATCCTCAATTAAGGACTCTACTTACTGCGAAACCCCTTTTTTACACGATTGGAAAGCAGTTGCAGAAGAAATGCTAAATAAGGCTTAATAAAGGATACGTTTAAAGTGCCATCTACAAAAAGATCGGATTCTATCAGAGTAAAAGCCACCGCTTTCACAAAGCACATTGCGACATTAAAGCGCAGATTGCTTGTGGCCATTAGGATTTTACAATCCATTATGTATTTTTGATTACTTATTTACGAGAAGGTAACAATAACATTTACCTCATGTGTTGAATTCAAATGAATTAAAGGAATTTTAATGTTTGGATCAACGCAAAAGGGTGATTTGCGGAATGGATTATTGATAAAGAATAATTTAGGTTACAAAATTGTTTTTTTGAACAGAACCACTACAGAATCGTAAATATTTGCAAGGGAACATTAAAATTAACAAAAACAGATTAAGTATTGACAACCGTTAATATTTTAAGGCTTCTGTAGCACGACCAGCATATCTTATTGTGAAAACAGGACCCCGAAAAAGGCTAAAATATTTAAATTTTATGTTTCACTGAAATATATTACTGGTATAGCTAAGTATCTAAGCTACTAAGTAAAAACCTGATTTAACGTGCTGCCACAGAAATGACATATCTTTTGGACAAATGATATAAATTTATTTGAACCCGAGGCTATCTTTCTATATATACAATCATGCTTGAGAACGATGTCAAAAGAGACATTGGCACGATTCGTCAACAATAAGTAAGGTTATCGTCCGATATTACTTACGGTACGGAAATGACCGAGGGATGTTCCGACATGCGACGAAAAGGTTAAAGACAAGTCGATTCAATCGTATCCTCGCGAGAGCTTCTATAGTGGACGAGACTAAGACAACTATCGTACGCCAGGTGATTTTTTTTTACAATGTCGATTGCGATTGTGTGGAACCAGAAAGACCTACGCATGCTCATTGTGTAACTCTAGTAAGGTCACACGACCGGCGCAAATCAAAATGGCTTGCGAACACACATAAAATGAATCGTAAATGTGCTCTGTGATTTTGGAGAACAAATGAGTGTAAGGGCTCTAATTGTATAAGAGCTGTAATACTCTTCGATCGTAGTCTGTATGTTTTAACTGAATTCTCGTGGGTACCGACAGTAATAAATTTGCATTATATTATATTACACATTGCTTGTAACTTACAGAATATTAAGAATAATTTTTGTTTGAATGCGATACAACACATGTTATTGAAGTCCTTTCTTTTTTCATTTATAAAAAATATACATAAATGTTATAAAAATTACAACTTAACATCAGTTTTTTCTTTTGATCGAAGATTAAAAATTACAAGATTACATGAATGTTCTGTTCTGATTGATCGCAAAGGGCGAACATGTCGACTGTACCAGAACTGTGCGCAGCCATTTGCACAAAAGTAGAACATGCTCAACTCGCTTGCGATCAACTGCAACTGGTTGTATTCAGTCGCCAGAGCGAACACGTCGACTGTAATAGAGTGAAATCAGTTGCAGTGAGATGCTGGTAGTCTAATTGATATGAGTTGAGGTGGATCGCAATGTCGACATGTTCTTAGCTTAGAACCCCACTGCTTATTTAAAAATCGTTTTCTTAGAAATAAATGTAAGGCTGTTTGGTTGACAGCAGGTAAATGTTTGTGTCGACAGAGAATATTGACAATTTAAGTAGATATCGAAAGCCTTATCGACTATTGAGGCGGCGGTTAAAATCACTAAAAGCACTTATTAGGTTAAATAAGTTGCTTTCTGTGGCTTAAACTGTATAATGGAATAAAAGTCACCCATCAAAAAATAGAAAACCTATTAAACTTAAACTGTTTGTTTAATATTAACCTGGGTAATACGGCTAAAATGTCCGCTGCACATTGTTCATTGCAACAGAGGAACCCACATCGAAATTCCGTCTACCTTCGACATCATGCACTGACAACCAATGACAAGACGGGATACTCACGAGAGGAAATACAAAGACATCATAGACAGATCGGTTTCGTGTTGCCATTTAGCACTGAGAGCACCAAGGCAACATGACATTAGAAATCGATATGTTATTAACAATTTCTCCCGGGTAAAATATTGTTGTTAATTTCAATAATGCAAGATTAGCGTATATAGAAATATTTCCGTTGGCCGGAAAAATTATTTTCACATAATTTGATATTTAAAGCTGTGCAAGTAAATGTGCATATACGACAATATACATACACCTGTGTTGGCGTGTGCTAGAGTCCTTCGGGAATGTTAAAGCTTTTTAATCGATCAAGTTGATAGATTGCGCTGCCAAGTGCTCTTTCAACTCCAGGAGTTAAATATTGATTTCCAAAAGCCTCTTTATAAACAGAAGTAAGTTTTTATTTCTGTTGGGGGTTTTTTCCGGGGGTTTTTGTTATTTGAATTCGCATAATATGTTTATCGACATGGGATATGTGTTCGTATATAGTAGAACCGAGTCTGGGCATTTGTGGCATAAAACGTCTAGAATAAATAAAACAATTATATAGGACGTCGGTATTTACAGCAGGTCTGAAAGGCAAATGTTTATGTTTGTTCAACATTATTGTTATTTGATATCTCAACTACAAATACCGTTATTTGTTTAAATGTGACGCTGTATTACAGTTCCTGTGTCAATGTCAAATACATTAGGTGAATAAGCTGATTAATGAAAACGTATCCCATCAGTAGTGTTGTCTTAGAATCAGACAGACTTTCCAATGTTTACTACTTGTATTTAATCGCTTAACGACTATCCGGTTCTAGCTCTTGTTCCAATCTCTGGCCAATCGGCTTAGTCTTCCAGGAGTATCGTAACTGACTAACTGTGGACTCTTCCCTACCCTCAACCATTACACATGTATGCATATGCACTAAAAAAAGTGTTTGTGTTCGCCGCAAGCCTGTGTACTACCTGTGTTTGAACAATATTCCCACACTTCAATAAACCCTAGCGAATTTTAAATGTCTTTATTATGCCCAAATTAAGTTCAGGTATGTATAATGTTCTCAAACAAAAAAAATGGAAACTGTGAACGCGTACTATGTCCGGATTTGAAAACAATGCAAGTCATAATTGGGACGGTCGTAGGACGTTCGCTCTCGTCGATAGACTAAACGGTAGATTCTGGTTTACATTCTACTGGCCATTAGTCTGCATGAACCTAACGTGAGGCCCTCTGGCTAAACGCAGTTTGTTTGAACAGTAGCAATACTGTCTTTACTTAGCACTGGGGGAAAATTAACGTTTAAACATTATGAAAGCTCTCCACAGCTTGGTTGTGCTAGTGTCAATTATTGTTGGAATACATCGCCGTCATATAAGTGAAATAAATTTTAGCACGGCGTAAAACACCAATCAACCAATGGATCAATCAAAACGTGAAGATTGGGTGATCATCTTATGGCGATTTTAAGTCGATACCGGTCATTTCATTGCTGAAGCAAACGTGACGCGTACACCAACAAATATCGTCTGGTTTATCCAATAATAATCAATATCAACTTCCAACAATTCCTGGCCTTAAACGATAACAATGTACGCTTCGGTGAATCTGAAACGTAATACCGATATGCAAGTCGTTA
This sequence comes from Mopalia kennerleyi, assembly GCA_034783855.1. NCBI lineage: Eukaryota > Metazoa > Mollusca > Polyplacophora > Chitonida > Mopaliidae > Mopalia > Mopalia kennerleyi. The sequence continues at coordinate 4,668 of JAVFBX010203304.1, read as the reverse complement.
ATCATTCATAATTTACCAGTAATGAAGAAATTCAGTGAAATTTACTCGACAAGAATTTCCATTCCAGTGATTTTCGAATGAAGATTGAAACTAAATATTGTTATGCAAGTGGATAATCATTTTCAATTAGCAACTTAGTCTCTTGAAATGACTATATTATTTCAAACGGAAGAGTAGAACAATGAAGCATCCGAAATGGGCACTCGTTACTCAAGTACATACAAATGCAGCGGATATCGTGCTTCTAGAGATGTGTTGCCGATCAATCAAAAAACAAAAAAGTTTTGTTTTGTTAGAACAAATCCAAGCATTGGTAATTGGTAATTACTGAAAACAATAAGCATATAGAATGTGTTACTTTTAAATATTACTTGTTTATCTCATCTAACTTTATCCCTCAACATTGAGCACACCCCTCGTATAACTGAGCGAACATTTAAAATGTTGAAACTTGTGTTACTTTTAATTATTGCTTGCTTTTTTCATCTAAAGCTTCATCCCTCAATGTCGAGAAAATCACTGGTATAACGTTTGTTTGCTTTATTGGTTTTGAACGTCGTACCCACGGTAGTTCATTTATATGACGATGGTTTGTCCATTTGACACGGCTCAAAACTGATAGAAAGCCTGATAAAAGCCATCCCGCGATTAACGGAGCAACATCGTGTCTCCCACATATACATGATGGTAAACAGACAGATTCGAACCCGTGAAAGGTTCATTAAAGTAGGATTTGTAATTCGACAAACCAACCACGAAGCCCCGGCCGCGGGCCCTCGTATATAGTAGACATCTTTACATAACGAGAGCCTCTCGTGCTCAATCTGCTTAACAACATGTAGCCTTTCTAGATCTTTGAAATTTGTCTCAAGCATACTATTATTTCTCTGATTGATAGTTTACAGTTCAGTAAATTAGCCAATCACAGACTCGTCAATATTTAAACCAAGTCCCTCTTTCTAGACGTGTGACATAGCGATGTTTCATACATCTATCTGTATGTTTTTTCTATGCATTTCTACTAATTAATAAAAACGATTATTGGAACTTTCAGAAGAATGCGGTTATGCCATATCGAGGAACATGACTCCTGGCAACTTCATTTCCATTATCATAAATAGAAATAACACAATGACCCTTTGTACAATGCTGGATGATTCGTTGTTACCATCGATAGTTAATAATTGTAAAAGAGGGTGAAGTTCATTCAACTATATCATAATGGAAGAAGAAAGAATATAAGAAATAGTATAGCCTGAGATCTTTGCCATATGGACGAACCTCAATCGTGTTCTGTCATTAATAACTTCTCTCAAGGCCGATGGAAAATTATCTTAGGGAATAAGTAGTATCACTCTTGGGATCAGTCTTGGAATGGTCTATATGTCTATTCATTGCTGTATCTTCTGTTTAGACTTGAGTGTGTTACTCTCTATGTTATATCATATTTTCACAATGGGGAAAAATAGGAAGGAACAAATGAAAGTTCACTTGTCGTGCTAGGGCCCGTTCCACAAAGTGACCTTAGTTCATTTTAATTGCCATGGTGACCAGTACTGTATGTATTGTGTTCCGGTTATTGAGACCAACTTATCTAAGATCGCTTTGTTGAACAATACCCGAGACAGCTGTTGTATAATATCAGAATTATGGACACGTGGTTACGAGCACGCTACAACAATTAAAGATGGTAATTAATTCTGCTTGTAAGACTATGAGCGATGTAAATAACTCAGAACAAAACATGGCTTGCAACACAAATTCATACACTATTGGTTAGATAGGGTGTGTTATAAAGGCGGTTGAGTTCAGTAATTTGCGAAACTTTGCAAACAGCTGAAGTTCTGTTTATCGTAGAATTGTCAAACAGAAAATGCTGTGAAGGAAGTGACTCAAAAAGCTGACCTGCCATATCTGGTCAGCGTCCATAGCAACTGAATAGTGCCCATGGTAACCATGTCCTGGATCGATTCCTCGAATATGGCAATCAATTAATCGACACTCTAGAATCCTTAACAGTAAGATAACAATGGAAATGGTATTATATTGAAATTTTGGCTCAAAATGGTGCTGTTACCAACTCATATCTAATTGGAGTTGATAATGGTGTAAAAAAAACAACCCTGCTTAACTATGGGTTATATTTTGGATCGACACAACATTGTTACGGAATTCATTTATCTTTCGTTTAAGTGACCGGGGAGATGGGTGTGGAAATTAATAAAGGAATCTATCCCAATGACGCGACGGAATATCGTATTGCTGGAATGAATTGATGACCTTGACAATAATGCGTGTAAATATTAGGAATAGTGATGTGTTCCGGTATGTGTCCTTATTTTTTCATCATCTTTAATCTATTAACACATACTCTGCTATAAAAACTATTGTGTGAGATTCAGAAACAAACCTGGAGACTTTAACATTGTTACTTGGACAATGTGACACATAAGATCAGTTAAATCATATGATAAAAAATATTTATTGCACATCAAATAGCTTCGAGTATTTTAAGTGAACCGAAGAAGATAAGGCCTGCTTGGTTGTCATTGAAATTCTGCTATCGATCGATTACCAGAGTATAACACTTGAAGTATAGACTTTTTTAACACTACCAGCACAGACAAACAATAGGATCGTGTAATTTGACAAATTGTTCAACTTTTTGCTTTTAACCTTCATACGAAAATGTTCGTATATCTTGATATAAATAAAAGTACCTTATAAATATCAAACTACGAATTATTGGAGAATCAATCATCGATTATTTTACGTGGGCATTTAATGAAGCGCGTGTGGGAGTGATTGCATACAGTCTAATACATAGTGTAGGCAAAGCTATTGATTTTGGCAGGGATACTGTAAGGATGAACTATCTACTAATATCCGTCCTTAAGGAACAGAGAAAGAAATATGTTTCAAGAACCGACCGGCATGTATGTAATTTTCGAAACCATATGCTTTCACCCAGACAGATGAACCTACCATGGACAATGTTAAAGTTTTCTGTATTTAATGCACTGTAGATTGATATAGAGATCATTCTTCGTGTGTCTTCACTTCCCTTGTTACTAAATAATGCCGGTCAAACTAAGCATTTGAGATGGTGATAATGAGTGTTAAAATCACTATTAACACAGCGGTGTTCACTATCGCTTTTATGGTGAATGCAATCAGAACTGAACAAAGCATTTAAACTTTTTCATTTTCATCAACGTCAATATGTTACAAAACAAGATGGACATAGTGTATATACATGTACAATACTAATAGCATTATGGAAAGGTATATTGCAGTCAGTGTGTAGTGTAAGCTAAATCAATGTACAGTTGATTGTTTGGTGTCGTATTCGCATAGGGAATACTATCGGTACAAACTGTTGTCGACGATATTTTTTTGTATTACAGTATTTATTTTAAGATTTGATAATTGTGTCCAGTGTATGTATCAAGATCTTGAAATTCATGTTTCATCAGATTTATGAGCCATTTACGAATGTGCAGTTTGACCTGTTGGATAACTCGGAACAGCTAAACCTTTTGAATGTCACAAGGATATTTTCCTGGGTAGCATGATTGTTTTATTTCCCTGCGGTTTCTTGCAGTATTTTCTTTTTAGTGATGTGGCTTATACTGAACGTCTGTAACGTTCGGATGTTTTGGGTTACATTTATTAAGAGCCCTGTAGCAGAAATGGTATCCAATGGCCATTGAAACTGAAGTGTTCGGGTTCAAAACAAGGTCAAAAGCATCCACTTTTCTTAACAATAGTGCATCGGGAATTTTTGACGATTTGCTCCGAGTAAAGCGCTGCTGCGCCAATATATATAATAAGGCTTTTTCCACATGTTAGCCCAAATGCTCTTGGTAAATGCAATGTGATCAATAGGTCAAAGACTACATTGACATAGTTTAAGGTCTAAAAAGTGTACAACTCTAGATAATGATATATCAAAGATTAGTCATTCATGAATCTATCACACATGCATTGACTTTTCCCTCCAAGTGATCAAATGAAAAGGCTGAATTCACGCTCTCGAACATTAGCAAGAATTTACTAGTCTAATTAAAAGGAAGCCGCTCTGGAATAACCACGACAATGTCAATGGACGTAATGAGACTGCTATTTACGAATCAACACTTGACATAAAAAGGAAAACCGAATCTTTTTTCCAATGGTTACTACTTGTATTCAATCGCTTCACGACTATCCGGTTTTTGTTCTTGTTCCAACCTCTGGCCAATCGACTTAGTCTTCCGGGAGTATCGTTACTGTGGAATCCTCCCTACGCTCGACCATGATACACATATACATATGTACTTAAAATAGTATTTTGTGTTCGCCGCAAGCCTGTTTACCTGTGAATGAACAATATTCACACACTTCAATAAAACCTAGCGAATTTCCAATGAATACATCGCCGTCGTATAAGTGAAATAAATTTTAGCTCGGCTTAAAACACCAATCAACCAATGGATCAACAAAACGTGAAGATTGGGTGATCATCTAATGGCGATTTTAAGTCGATACCGGTCACTTCATTGCTGAAGCAAACGTGACGCATACACCAACAAATATCGTCTGGTTTATGCAATAATAATCAATATCAACTTCCAACAATTCCTGGCCTTAAACGATAACAATGTACGCTTCGGTGAATCTGAAACG
>JAVFBX010203303.1:0-22628 GCA_034783855.1 Mopalia kennerleyi | reverse complement strand
CCGGCTGTTATTGCCTTGTGTGCATGAACATAATAAACGTATGGTACATGATGGTTGTCAGTCTTGAATCGTCATGTTCTCACATAGAATAAGCCTACTCAACAATGCCTTACATGGAAAACACCCAGTTTTAGCAACAACACGACATTAAAAATCAAGCCTGACAAAATCGATATTCCGAATATATCGAATGGTGTAAATATAATATCCTGTGAAGGCGTTGTAAATGTCACTTTATAGGGTCAGTCCGTCATGTAAGATACATGTATGACGTGAATTTTGTTGTCAGGGTTAGGGTTATTGTTAGGTTTATTTTATGGGTAGGGTGGATGTGTTTCGATTTTTTAATTGGAGGCACATTTGTTATTTTTTATCACAAAGAATATGCATTGTTTTTCACTTTGTATCAGAATGGGTGTCTGCTTGGGCTTAGCCAGGCCGCGTTGCGTTCGAAAAAGATTCTCAAACGCCCAACAGTTCGAAATTGCTGTAACCCCAAAGAGCGCGACAAGACTTGCAGATGTAATTATATCTATTTTTTCAGACGGAAAAAATGATATCCAATATGGACATGCACCATGTATTTGCGAACTTAGCAACGTTATAGAAACGACCTAAAAACACAGGGACAAAACCAGACTGTGTAAATTAGGTATTATCATATATCTAGTAGAAATAATCAAGTTAAAAAGTTACTGTATTCTTAGTGTTCTTTATGTTGTATTATTGTGACGTGTAACACGGTATGTATCCAGCCCTTTCGGGCATTTACAGCATTATCCAGCCCGCTGAGACACTTTACGGCATATGTCCTACCCTTTAAGACATACAAGTATGGATCCCTATAATAAGTTGTCAAACTCTACGAAATACCAGCAGCAGTAAAGGGCCTTGTCATTTGCGATATATCATGTTTTTCTCTCTTCGTCCAGTGTCCCTGAAATTCTATCTAGTTGAAGCAGAAATTGAAAGTTTAACAGACACCAATTCTCCCTTCAAATCATACAGCTGCTATCAACAGCATCACGTAACACGGCTCTCAAAGATCATTATTCAAAATAGGGCCACATAATTTGATCGGCGTACTCCGCAGTCAAGTAAAAGGGAAAGAGCTTTACATGCACTTTTATTTCTTGAATATGATACATGGTTTGTAAGTTTGTTCTCGTTTAATCCATTCATATCAAATTAATACAGTTACAGTTATTGTTTTATAATACATTGGCCATGGCACGTTTACCTAACTAGTGTATTATCTCGTGTCCCGTTACTTCACTCAGTACTCCTGTGACACAAATGCAGAGAGACACAGCCGGTATCGGATACAGAATATAATCAAGTAAAGACACACCTGATGCTCAATTTCAGTGTCTGGAGGTAAAAGATGAAGACAACAAACCTTAATTTTAAACACACTTTGGGAAATATTTAGGTATGACATTAATAATGTAGTCTTGTTAACATTTTATCAAGGAATACGTTCACATGTACGCAAATAAAATAAACCTATGTAAGAATCCTCACACTGAGGGGGCACAGTCCTGTTAGACACAAGACACTACATATTGAACAAGTCTCTATAAATATGTAAAAGTGGGTCTTCCTCGGTTCAGTTTGTGTCTCTTTGTGACGGTGTTTTCTCGCCAAAGCATAGCTGAAATACCGATAGTATGTTTCAAGTATAGACAGACTGCTCCACATAGACCTCGAGAAACATTACTTTTGCAAAACAGCAAATCACTTATCATTTTACTGTTATGTTAGAAGTCAATTACTGTAGGATACGCAGCTGTTCAGCAAGTCAACTACTCTTGGACATGGCCTTAAATACCAATAAATCAACCATTTAATAAAAAAGTCAACACAGATTTCATTCGGCAAAACTTTTGCCTATACCGGATATTATAGACCGGAAGTTGTTTTGCGCGGAAGGATGTAGCAAATAGTGTTGATTTGGTTTACTCAGAACACAGGAAGCTAGACGTGCCAGTCGAATTTCGGAAGCCAGTTAAATTTGAATTGAGAAACGACTACATTTCACGTTTGTAAACATATAGCATCCTTTTAACACATGGGGCGACTTTTTGTGGGTAAATTGTTTGCTGATTTTCCTGATAAAACACTACCTAATCAACAAGATTTTATGTAATATTTAGTCAAATCCAAAACCCTCGGTCCACAACCACCTAAAAGCTTCGAGTATATGCTATCTCTCAAATATATATATCTGCTGTCCCTTCCTTTGCTGGATTATTGTAGGCATGCAGTAGAATACTTTTTAACCACTATTCAAGACAAATGAAAACGCCAAAAACAAATTTTGGCACCAAAAAGCTTCTTAATGCGATACGGGGGCCCGCGACCGTGGCGTAGTGGTTTAACGAGCTCGCTTTCCAACTCCTACTTCGATTTACCATTCACAGGATCGAGTCCGTCTGTCTGTTTATGACAGATGTGGCTCCGGCGGGGGTGATTTTGACGAGGCTTACTCCCGGTTTTCCACCATACTAGGTCAAGGAATCGTGTAAAGTGGACAATTCGCCGTCATATAAGTGAAATACCTTTTGAGTACGGCGTTAAACCCCAATCAAACAAAGCTTAATGTGAAACGTGCATTGCAATGAAATGCTGGATTAATATATACTCGCTCTCTACAATAGGTTAACCCATACATAGAGGTACTTTATTTAAAATCGATGTACAGGATTGTTCATCCACCAAGTTACAAAATTTTACCCACGGAGACCATAGTATCGCAAATAGCCCCCGTAAGGTTGCATGCGCCAACGAAACCAAAAACAAGCCAAATATGTGGCACCTGGTTTCCTTTCCCGGCTAGACGTGGTAAATGTTAGTGACGGTTTGTCGACGCTCTAGCACACTTCTTAATCTTTATCTGCATATGTCCAAAATTCGGCTCCTTTTCTGTTTGAGAAGACTGACATAGCAGAAATAATCAGTTGTATATACCGCACGCAGTGCATTTATTCTGGACTGAGTGTAAATATGATTAAATGATTTGCGCGCTCGGGTGAGTTGATGCCTGGTTAATGCTCCCTCTCAGACACACACCCAAAACGATGAATGTGATTAATGCTAACTGAAGCTGTACAAATCACAAAGTTATCATTCCCGGTCAGGAAACAACTCGGATAACATATTGAATAGTAAACTAGCATCTGCTTGTTCTGTCAATGTTTGCTTAGTCTGTAACATGAGTGAACAGACAAGTGTCCGATGGATGTACAAGTATCGCAATCCGTAAGCGTTATACGTAATACAAAAAACAGTCGGACTAACATTATTAGTTTGTGAAGCGTCCTTTAATGCAGTGCAAGTTTCTTGATATAGCTATAGTACCATTCACACTGGATTGTTAGAGAATCGGCGAATCTTCCAGTAGATTGTATTATTTCAAAACTGTAGTTGACCAAAATATGCCTGGTCTCTGTATGTCTACAAGTTAAAGTAGTGCCGAAGAGCGATAATGTAGTTTAAATATAATAGTTTTAAAAAAATTAGTAAATTATTAATTTAAGAAAGCCATGATTTAGAAACAATGATTTAACCTTTGTGTTTCTGCCTTTCTAAATCTTGTGTGTTTGTTGTAAGTTTAGCGTGGCAAGTTATCGGTATCGATATAGGTGGGCACAGAAGCTGTAGCAAAGATTATATCCATGTCGTGCTCACTAAGATTGATGGGGTAAGATATGACAGTTTCTCTCTGTATGAAACACAATCGTTTGGTGATTATTTGCTATCATTTGTCCACCAACATTACATCGAGAAGGTGATTTCCCGAAATCGGTCAATGCTGTTTGTCATGTATTCTTATATATCCTTGAACAGTTTTAACGTGATCAATAAAATAATACCCGTGAAATCTTATCTCGCTTTCCAGGACTAATGCACGCTGTCACGTAACCGGGTCTAGTAACGACCTCCTCGATCAGTTGTGTCCTTGCTTTCTCTGCCAGGTTAGCCCCGCTGATATGCATCACCAATGAAAGCGGATACATAATAGTTGAGATGTCTTTACTTCTGCGTTCCGTTGAACAGTGTCCTGAATAAGATGTGTGGTAAACGACAAAAATAGAAATATGTTCAAACTGCAACGAATAAAATAATACACATACTTCTGAAGCCCTAAAGCTTTTATTGTTTTTATAGTTTTTTTGAATGCATTATTTGAACAAAGTTTTAAAAAAAAAATGCAGGCGATTTATATAATTAATCTTTATACTAATTCGAGAAAATGATTAATTTTGTTTTGCGCTTTCGTCAGATATTATTGTCGCTATTTGGTGTTGGGGTTACATCTTAAGAAACAAAAGTCGGTTCCAAGAAAGTCAACACACGTTTTCTGCAGAGATATAAGGAGATACGTGGTGGAGTTGTAACTTATTTTGTTTCTACACTGATGATTGTAAGATAGCAAAAGCATTGACAACATCCAATCGCATTGATACTGGGCAACCTCAGTTTTTTTGTGGATAGATGTGAAACTAGTTTTTGGTATATACTATGTACTCAGTATAGCTTTATAAGAAACATCGGTGTAGTTTAGATATAAGAGACCCATAGGTGAAGTCCATATTTTACAGAAACATAAGTGTGGTCTGGTTATAAGAGAAGCATCAGTATGGTCTAGCTAAAACAGAAAAACCAATGTGGTATATGTGTTATATTATATGTAATATTTTTTTAATGTTTTATTTCACTGTTGTATTCTGTTACCTCCTGGAGCAGCTGTTCTCAATGGGCTAGTATTGAGTAATCTAAATTAAACCTAACTAACCATATTTAAAAGTTAAAAAATAGGCAGTATGTGCACGCCACAGCCTATCTGAAATTCCGCTAAATGTGGCGTAGAACACTAAGCAAGCAAATAATAAATTATACTTACATGTAAAAGCTGTAATATACAACGTAAACAAAATTGTTCATTAGGACTTTTGACCTTTTTATAGTGTTTGTCTCTCTCCTTTAATTTCACCTGCCTACGTGATATAATGAAACCTGTATTTGTGGGACTACAGACAATTTAACACAGTATAGTACATGTTTTCCCATTGTCCCCGAGAGAGATATTTTGCTGTCTGTCGGAGACAACACTGATCGTCTTTTATGACTATCGCGTCACTGTTGTCTGCAACAATCCGGCTGTTATTGCCTTGTGTGCATGAACATAATAAACGTATGGTACATGATGGTTGTCAGTCTTGAATCGTCATGTACTCACATAGAATAAGCCTACTTAACAATGGCTTACATGGAACACACACAGTTTTAGAAACAACACATTACATTATTGAGCCTGACAAATTCGATATTCCGAATAGCTTTTTTGAACAAGTCTCTATAATTGTGTAAATATCAATTCGAATAAAGTGCAGTTATCTAACTGCGGTACATAATCAATTGGTATTCCCTTGAAGGCGTTTTAAATGTCACTTTGTAGGGTGAATGTGTTTCGATTTTTTAATTGGAGGCACATTTGTTAATTTTATCACATAGATTATGCATTGTTTTTCACTTTGTATCGGAATTGGTACGTGCTTGGAATTGGTGCCTAATTGGAATTGGTGCGTGATTGGAACTGGTGCGTGATTGGGCGTAGCCAGGCTGCGGACCACGTTGCGTTCGAAAATGATTCTCAAACGCCCAACAGTTCGAAATTGCTGTATCCCCCAATAGTGCGAATAGACTTGCAGAATGTAATGATATCTATTTTTCAGACGGATGATATCCAATATTGATATGCACCATGTATTTGCGACCTGAAAACACCAGCGACGTTATAGACACGAAATAAAAACACACTAAGGACAAAACTAGACTGTGTCAATTAGGTGTTATCAGATATTTAATACATTTAATCGAGATTAAAAAGATACCAATCATACAGCTGTTCTCTATAGCATCACGTAACACGGCTCTCAAATATCGTTATTCAAAACAGAGCCGGATAATTTGAACGAAGTACTAAGAAGTCTGATAAAAGAGAACGAGCTTTACATGCCCTTTTATTTCTTGAATATGATATATGGTTTGTAAGTCTCTTCTCTTTTAATCCATTCATATAGAATTGAGATGTTAATAATATTATTCGCTGAAGTAACGAGATAGGAAGATTATTGCCATTGATAACCAGGGCAGATATTATTTAATTATCCACTGGCCATGGCACCATTACCTAACAAATTGATTTCCACGTGTCTCACTGACCCGAATCACCAATGAAAGCGGATACAAAATAGTTCAGACGTCTCTACTTCTGTGTTCCGTGGTAAAATGTCTTCAACAACATATGTGGTAAACGACACAAATATAACATGTTCAGGCTGCAAAGTTTTAAGGATAAAAAAAACAGACATGTTACATACATGTACGTCTGGAGCCCTAAGGCTTCTATTGTTGCTGGGGTTTTTTTTTTAACTTTATTTTAAACAAAATTGTAAAAAAAAACCGGCATGTAATTTATATACTTAATCTTTATACTAATTCGAGCAAATTATTAATTTTGTTTTGTGCTTTCGTGAGATACTATTGTCGCTATTTAGTGTTGGGATTACACCTTAAGAAACAAAAGTCGGTTCCAAGAAACTCAAAACACGTTTTCTGTAGAGATTTAAGGAGACACGTGGCGAATTGTAATCTATCTTGTTTCTACAATGATGGGTGTAAGTTAACAAATACAGCGACAACACCCAATCACATCGGTACTGGGCAAACTTCAGACTTTTTGTGGATAGATGTGAAACTATTTTTTTTATATGTTGCCACCTTGTGGACTTAGTGGCTCACGATTGTGGATTCTGGCTTAGTGGTTAACACTCCCACGTCGGTGGCAACATCCTACGTGTGGATGGTCTTTTAAATTAGCCATGTGAATCACGCGAGACCTCGGTAATTATGTTTAAAGTTAAATATTCCCATTAGCCTGCCAAACGTAATTTTTGTGATAGTGTTTTTTTAGACATGCAATATAATTACATGAAATCCTTTAGAACTATCTAAAATTAAAAACTGCTGTTGCAACCGAGAAACGAATGTCACCAACAAGAGTCAAAATAAAATAATATTTACAGCAGCCCGCTGTAATCTGATCTGTTTTCAATTTGTCTGGACGACTTTTCTGACTCGATACCTAATGTTTCTTATGTTCGTACACTTGGAAAACCAGTTTATTCAAAGCATTCCTTATCGAATGGAAAGTTTGCCAACAAAGTTGCATTTACAAACATCTAATTGATTCACCTTCTAAACAGTTTTAGTTACAGCAAACTGTACTTAGCACATATTATACAGTTATGTAATTGCATCGAATCTCTTGCCAAAGGTTAGCTATACATAGAGATTATATTAACAGATATTACGTGAGGATGCATCAGCTCGCGTTATCTCAGGTCAGGCTGCAGAATCAATGGAGCTCGAAAAGCGAGATTATTAAGCAGTTCGTCTACAGCGATGACTGACACAACGACACGTAAAGCACTTTACATATAATCTGTTTATCATAAACATTCAATATTTCTTAAAAGGTTCGTTTTTTTGGCAGAAATTTAACAAAATTTCAGTGATGACCGCTTGGAAGATTAGTGTGAGACTAACTCCTAGTTTTGATTTATATGTCAGATCAATAGTTTGTATTTAAACAGAAACATCGCTCGACCAGGACAATCATTTCCATAACATAAAGTATAAGAATTGCTAAAGATTATTATACGTCAAATGAGAATGACCATCTGTCACTAGTAGAAAAAAAGTTTCTTTGGATCGCGAAAAAAGGCCTGACAACAGAGCAATGCTATGAGTGGCCACCACAGCGAAACAGGAATAGCTACATGGTTAACGGCTGCAGTTTGATTACATGCACTGTATGAAGACTGAGAGTTTGTAAGGCTGACCTTGATAAAACATGAATATCAGTGTAGTCAATCTATAACAGAAACAACAGTGCGGTCTAGCTATTGCAGAAACGTCAGTGTGGGGTCTAGATATCCTAGAAACGTCATTGGGGTGTAGCTAATACAAAAACGTGAGTGCGATCTTGTTATAATAGCCACATCGTGTGTCTCATTTACCTGATGGTACATCACAGTAGGATAAGTAAGCGTACTCGCTAACCACTTAACCACGGATGCAGGCACACACGGCTCTCAAAGACTGAAACTCGAATAAAGCCATTTGTAATTATTCATTGGCCATGACAGCATTACGTTACATTGGGATTTAGGGATTACATTACATTACATTATTGATTATCTCGTGTCCCGTTACTTCGTCATGTACTCCTATGACACAAGTACAGAGTGACACAACCGGTATCGGATACAAAATATATTAAGTTAAAATACAACTGATGCTAAATTTCAATTTTTGAAGGTAGAATGTGAAGATTTCAAATCTTAATTTATACCCCACTCTTACAGGCAAAACAAGAAATATACTGTCTCCTTCGTTTGTCCCAATTTCAATTTTTGAAGGTAGACTTTGACGACTTTAAATATTAATTTGAATCCCCTTCTTACAGGCAAAACAAGAAATCAATCTAATTAAAATCAGATCTCAAAAACACTCCCCGTGTTTTGTTTGTCGCTATATTGAGATCTCAGGCAATCACCCACCTAACCCTGTTCAATTGGGTCAAGCTTACTGGGGTTCACGGAAGGTCACAGTTTGAATTGTCCAATTAAAAGACAGATAACACGGGGTCTGGTAAACAACCAATACAGCCAAAACATGCAGAAGTTGTCCGATTTTCATCTGTTTTAAATGTTGTAAGCCGCATAAAAATCGAATTCCACTCAAAGTATTATTTGAATGGTGTTTGTTGATTGTGAGTGCATGTATCCGTTGGTCATGTAAAAAAAACGCAGTCGGGAAAATTCGGTTCGTCGGCGGAAATCTTCGGCTTTTATAAACCAGAATTGAGAAGCAGCTCAGTGATTGGTCTTTTTAAGAAAACCAATCGCCATTGTAGGTGGGGGGATTGTGTCAGACCTCAATATACCGACAAATAAAACACGGGGAGCGTTTTTGAGATCTGATTTTAATTAGACTGGACAAGAAATATAGTGTCTCCTGGATTTGTCCCAATATATTATGGCAACAAATGAGACAATGCTAATGGATTAACTGTATATGTCGCCCAAAAGTTTAGACTTTGAGACGACAGTAGTATGTTTTAAGTAGGCCTATAGTGCGACTTCTCCACATAGAACGTGAGAAACATTACTTTTGCAACAGAACAAACCACTTCAATTCCATGTTGTGTAAGTGGAACAATTACTGTTGGATACGCCGCGGTCATGTGAGAGAAAAAAACATTGGGCACGGCGTTAAATACCATTCCGTTAGGGCCATATTTTCTAAGAGAGTAGGTTTGTTGTGGTTTGCTTTGAAGGAAGGAAGCATTAGCTATAGCAATGTCAGCCAACTGTCAGGATTTGATACAAGCTGAAAGGATGTCAAGGTTTCCTCCTCTACATTAATGGGATTTCTATAATCGTCACATCACAATCACGTAGTGATTTGTCTTTCAGGATATAATATTAACGAAATAATATTGGTTTATTTGTTATCAATGATTCCAGTGTATTAGATTTGAGAAACGGCTAAATATAACGTTTGTCAAGGTATATTCCATCCTAAACCACATGGTGGGAATGTTTATTGAGACAGGACTGTCGTATAAAGCAAACTTTTGCTGATTTACTTTATCTTATAAAAAATATGGTTTAGCTATGCAATAATTGCAAATCTCGACTCGTTATCACTGTGTCCCGGCCATGGCGGACAAGCCACTATTTTGTAGGTAGCCTAGACACATCCTGTGGTCTACATGTACCTATCATGTGATCTTGCCATTTCGATACAAAAAAGATAAAATTATACTTACTATAAAACTGCTAATGCACTAGTTTCTGGGCGTTATATTTGACACATATTTATGATCCCTAGCCTTGAAATTTTTTTAAAAATATGTTTGTTTTTTGGTTGAAAATATCCTGCTGTTCATTTTCAAGATCTCGAATAAGAATAATGCTTTCGAGGTTTGGCAGCATTCGATTGACCAGGGATAGTCAATGTGTATTGCCTTATTTTACCAGATACGTTCTGATCAAACTTGGCGTAGAATAATCGGAAAAATCTACGGGTCAGTTATAAATAATTACTGTAGAAGACAAGATTTACGTTCAGAGGGCCGACACCAATATGGTCAGAGCGTCTGATATTTTAAAGCAATGACCAATAATTGAACCTGATTTTACCACCGGGATTGAATGACCCGGTCTCGTTGGTTACTGCCAAATCTGTCAAGAGAGAAATCAAAGGCAGATCAATTCATGGCAGGCAAATGGTGCTTCACCACAGCGACTTGTATCGGAAACGAATGAGACAGTATTGGACACTTGTGGCTAATATCTCACCTGCCAACAAACAAAAGGTTAAACATACGTTATATGCCAGACAATATTTATTTACATTGCTATATGAACATGCATGTTCAAGCTCGGTTCCCACAGCAGTTGCCAATAGTACCGCCACACATATCAATCGGAACTACTGTGGCAACAGTTAAGTTAGCGGAGTAGAATTTCAGGTTTAATATATTGGGATGTTTAAGGTTGGTAAAGTAAGCAACCGATCCAAGGTCCATACACAGCACTTTATTTGCAGCAGATGTATGCGCTCGCCAGTGTGTTTGCATGGTGGGATGGTAGCGATACTATCTGGTGAGTTCAAACGACAAAGTATACATAGCATACCACGATTATTATTTGCGAGCAAGAGTATTGTAGGTGGCCATCGGTTCCTGGAGAATATTATGTTGCAATCAATCTTCACGAATAAGCAGGACTGCCTCCTGTAATTCGCTTGGTTGGCGTGAGCTCTATTTCTTTTATCGCTAAGCAGATGGCCAAATTAAATATCACAATAATTAGAACTATCCTGAGGGCCTGGCTTAGCTTATCTGTAAAGTTCAAATAGGCGAAGATTTACGATGAATCAAAAAGTAAACGAACGCATAGAAAGAAAACAGCTATCGTTGAAAAAAAATATTGGGGGCGTTTGCTAAGAACTGGTAATGAGTGGTGTACACAGTTACCCTATATCTTATTTAGACTGGAATAAAGTATGATAAGATTGAAAACTCCATAGAGACCGGTTGAAGCGCTCTTTGCATAAAACACTGTCTCAGGCGGCAGAGAATGTTCGCATTAATGGATCTTTATGTAAAAACATCACTCACAACGTCTTGGTATTAATGATGATCTGTGGTCAGTTCAATAACAAAACAATGTTAAATGACTTAAATCTTATTATCGTGTAACAGTCTCTACTTTCCTGGGTTTGTCATAGTCCATACTCAGCCGCCAGATGGTAACTTTGATTTATTTTACCAGGGATTTACATCAAAATAATGTATATTCTACATATCGATTGAATAACTATTCTAGTTAATTATTTTTCATTTCATGATTGTTACGGTTGAGTTAAGGCTGTAAGTTATAGTACTACGACAGCTTTATTTTACAGAGTGTGTAAGTCGATATTTTTTAAGACCATGTAAAAACTATCTCTCTCGAAAATCCAGAAATTGTTCTTTAATTTCAGTAAGCCAACTTTTTTATGTTAATTGATTGAGAACCCGTTTACCCAATTGTCTAAAGTACACATTAGCAGGGATGGTTTTTGTTACTTTCATCTCATCATATTATTGCAGTTTATTTGTAGTTTATTTCTAGTTTCAGTTTCTTTTTAAGTTGATTCATTATGATGTGTGTGTTATTGTGATTTTTTTTATCTGCTCCCTAAACAATGTTCCTAGATTTCCGTCTGGCAAGAAGCCAATCAACTGGCCTACTACATTAAATTAATGACATTAGGATTTTAGGCGTACCTTATTTAATTATGTCCAGAAAGAAGGAAGTGAAGAGACCAGCTACCTTCACTTATATGATTTCAGTACATCACGATTTACTCTCTCCTATGCCAATCGCTAAAATCCTGCTACATTGCATGCTTTTTAAGATTTTATTCACAGCACATTTATAAGCTCGCGAGTTTATTTACACGATAAAAAGGTAGCGATACTTTCTCCCGAGTTTACACGACAAAGCATAAATGTCATACCACGGTATTTATTTTCGATCTTAATTATTGTAGATGACTATCGGTTCCTGGATAATTTATGTAGCAATGAATCCTCAGGATTAAACAGGATTGTCTCCTGTAATTCGCTTGGTTGGCATAGACGTTATGTCTTCAATCGCTTAGCATGTGGTAAAATTTAAATCTCAGAATAATTAGAACTGTCTTGATGGCCTGACTTAAGTGATGTACAGTGATACGAAAAGCAATCAAACCGATTAATAGAAAAGAGCTATCGTTAAAATAAAATATCGGAGAGTTTGAGTTTTATAGAAAAAAGTTATGCGCGGCTTATTCATAGAAAATGGCATACACGGTTACTTTATGTAGTTATTTCAGTCTGTAATACAGTATGCAGGATTGAACACTCCACAGAGACCTGATTCAGCGCTCATTGAATAAAACACTGGCTCAGACGGCAGAGAAAGCTCGGATTAATGGATCTATCTGAAGGGACATCACACACAACTTCTTGTATAAATTATAATGAAATCACTGATATGGTATAGTATCAGGTTATTTGCCAAACAGCGTTAAATAACCTAAAATTTATTATCGAGTAACATTATCTGTTTTTCTGGAGTTTTGCATAATGGAAACACAGTGGGCGGAATACGTTTTCTATCAAAATGATTAGTGGTACCAGATCGTTTTGATTGATTCCATAAGGAATTTTCTGTTTATTAATGTCCATTCAAGTTGTCGATTAATCGTTAATTGTGTAAATTTCCTAGATAATTATTTTTCATATTTTCTACGGTTGAAATGGGGTTGTAAACTATAATACGACGAAACTGCTCTTTTGTACAGAGTGTAAAAATCAGTGTTTTCTGAAGGCTTTCTTCCTCGAAAATACAAATATTGATGTTAAACGTCAATCAGCCGAGTTTTGATTTGTGTGCTTGTTGAGTTGGGGTTTAACGTCTTTATTAATGGAATTTCACTGATATGACGACGGATTGTCTACTTCACTATGTTCTTTTTTTATGTGAATTCATTGACAACCCCTACAGCCAATTTTCTTAAGTAAACATTAAATGGTGTTAGTTTTGAAAGTTTCATCATATGATACTAATTCAGTTTACTTGTATTCCTTTTTGTTTTTCTGTTCTTCAGTCTCTTTGAGTTTACATATAATGCAGTTTAATGCGATCTGGGTGTCCTTGTCATTGTGATTTGTTTGATCTGCACGTTAAACACTGTCAGTGGATTTCCGTCCGGCAAGAAACCAGACTCCATTAAATTAATGACATTAAAATTTTAGACGTACCTAATCTAATTATGTCCAGAAAGACGGGAGTGAACAAACCAGATATCTTCACTTATATAATTTCAGTACATCTCGATTTACTCCCTTAAAATTTTAATCTCAGAATAATTAGAACTGTCTTGATGGCCAGTCTGTGAAACTCAAATAGACAACGATGTACGGCGAATCAAAAAGCAAACAAACGCATATCGAGAAAACAGCTATCGTTAAAATCAAATATCGGAGTGTTTAATAGGAACTGGCAATGCGCGGCGTATTAACTGAGTTTCACGTAGACAGTTATCTTATGTAGTTATTTCAGACTGGAATAAAGTATCAAGGGATTGAAAACTCCGCAGAGACCTAAGTCAGCGCTCATTGAATGCTACAATGGTTAGACGGCTGCGGAAGCTGGGATTAATGGATTTAAAAGTAAAGGCAGTATACATAGCGTCTGAATCAATGAGAACCATATGACCTATGGTCAGTTTAATTACAAAACAACGTTAAATAATCTAAAACTTATTATTCTGTAACAATCACAGCTGTCCTCGAGTTGACAGTCTGTGCACAGTGGACAGAAGGCGTCTTTCTACGCATAAGCATTTTTTTTGTTTTCTGAAGACAATGTAAAGACTACTTTCTAAAAAATGCAGAAATATATCGTTAATTTCAGAAAGCCTTTTTGGTAATGTCAATTCATTGAAAACCCAATTAGCCAGTTTTCTAAAGTAAACATTACCTGGCAGTGTTTCTGGTAGCTTCACCCCATCATCTTAATGCAGTTTACTTGTAAATTTACTCGCATTCTTCCGTTTCTTTTAGTTTATAACGGATCAGTTTTATGCGATATGAATGTCCTTGTCATTGGAATTTTTATCTGCTCCCTAAACAATGCCAGGGGATTTCCGTCTGGCAAGAAGCCAATCAACTGGCATACTACATTAAATTAATGACATTATGGTTTTAAACGTAACTTATCTAATTATGTCAAGAAAGACGGAAATGAACAGACTAGAAACCTTCACTTATAGGATTTCAGAACTCCACGATCTACTCATTTATATGGCAAAAATCCCTTTAACAATGATAATAACGATTTGCAAAAGGTGTATTGGTGCAAGTTGTGTTTGATTTCTACATGCTATACAATGCTATTGAATATAAAACTAAAAACGTTAATACAGGTCGGTTTCCATTGGGTAAATGATTGGAGATACGTTTTTTATTTTCACTCCATTTATACAAGAATTAATACCGTTCAGTCTAAGGTAAAACATGAAAAGCAATTCAAACCCTTAGAAAACAGATTGAATTCAATATGATAACAAGTAGTGACTTTTGCGTTGGTAACTTTACTCCTTAGTTGTGTGTATCTCCAAAATAGAAACTTAACAAATTATGCGTTTATTTGAAACTGTTTGCGTTTCATAATTCTAACCCAGTTTCCACATGTGCAAACTTCCAGATTAGGTCTTCAATGATAGATCGTAGATCGTGACGTTTTGATCATCCCAACGCCCAATGACCTTTAAATCACATGACCTTCATAAATTTCAAGCCAATTTAATATACTATAATAAGTTGCCAATAAGCTGTTGCATATTGGTTTTAAGTCTTTCTGAAATGTAAAAAAAACCTGTCCGTAAGCCACGGTAAACGGTGAACACGGTCGGCGTAAGCCCTTGTATTTAACGAGGATTTGTAAGATTCATTTTATGCAAGCTTCCAACACAACATGTGTGGATGGCACCATACATCTTCTTACAATGAATGTTACGACTTGAGTAATATTTGATGAACAAACAAAACACGGAATTATCCGATAGAACAGTTATTTTAAAATGTCTGCATCTATAACGTATTGGCGTGGCTGCACCCCCATACAAGTACTCCAGGAAAAAACACTTACGGATACAATTTGGATGAAAGGGAAAGCGGAGACCAAGCCCAAAATTCATTCCGAAATAGTGACGACCATTGTGAATATAAAGACGGAGGGAAAGAAGAATAAGGTAGATGTATGCGCTTATAAGGCATCAATCGGCTTGTAATTATGGATTTACGGGCATAGTCACTTAGTTTTAACATAGCTGAGTTGTTGGCAAACACTTTAACTACCCTATTTTGGTACAAATTATTTAGCGAAAGATTTTATAGTTTGAATCCAACACACTAAATAGTAGTTAGGATAACACCACACGTCCAACATAATCTCACCTAACAGACAATTATCGCGCGTTAACTCTCCACCGTCTATAAGTGTAGTTAAATCAGGATCATTTTATTAGAGTATGAATTAATGTTACCTTGTTCAACCTTTAATATGTGACCTTGTTCAACCTTTAATATGTGACCGTGTTTAACCTGTCTAGTGTGACCTTGGTTAACCTGTCTATGTTGCGTTCGCGCGACTTCCCCGGGTAAGCCCGACAAGGGTGACATGACGTCATACTTCTTTAAGAGATTCTTCCTGCGCGTGAACGCTTTCAGAGTTCAATACAAAATGAAATTATAAACTGAAAGCGAAACAACAAAACATAATGTTAAATTCTTGGCTGACGGTGCGATTTTTGATTCTGCCAGTATTGGGTGACAGTCATGATCAATACAAACGATTAATATTAAGAAATAAAAGGTGTTTCTGGCATACAAATATGCAAAAGAAAGAAATATATTTATATCCAGTCCACGAAAATGAATTTTAAAAAACCCTATCGAACATCTTCAGTGCCTCTATGTTACTGTCTTACAGAAGCGATTCAAGAATGTATCAGAATGGCGTGTGTTTATAAAATCAATAATGAATATATTTTAGAGCAAAGTAGCTGTTTGTGGCCTAACTGATACGCAAGGGTGATTACAATTTAAAAAACAGCTTGTCGGTTTGCTTTTCTGAAGTGTTGTCTTCCATGATGGTCACGTGATTCCCCTGGAATTGGGGGGGGGGGGGGGGATTGAGGGGGTGAGGTGGGACCCGAGTATGACGACACTATTTGCGTGAACGAAGCGGTGGCACATCCGAGTTGACCGGGTAATACATGTGAACTGAAAAGGTGACGCCTGGGCTGACTCGCGCGAACGCAACCCTAGTCTTACCTTCTTTAACCTTTCTATAATGTGACCTTGTTTAATCTTTCTAAAACTAGCCCAAAATGATCATGCAGCTTATTTTACAAGGTTTGTTAATTAACAGTAGTACCCGGACAGGCTTCAAACATATTTTTGTTGTTAACAATAAATTTTAATGTGAATATTAACAGATTAAATGTCCTGTGTTCATCACAGACCATTTTATGAAGTACACTCAAATATAATTATCTTTTTATCACTCCTGAGACAGAACTTCCGCTCTGGCAAGCTACTTCCATCTTGGACGCACATGATTTATTTGTATGATTGGGCTTTAGGGAAGTATATGAAGGGTATTTCACTTATATTACGACGTATTGCCCACTTCTGATTGTGTTTACTAAAATAGGGTGGAAAACGGAGTGAACATCCTGCAAGTCTCCATGGTTATTCACACGTAGTACAATCAACATGGTGTGCATTTGAAACGCTAAAAGAGTTTGGCTTGAAATACGGTGATTCTTCAAACTGTAAGTTTTCCTAACGAATTATCAATAGAAAATAAGTACTATTAGTGCAATAGGGATTATTTATTTGTTCGTTTTAAGGCCGTGCTGAAAGTTCTTTCCCTCATATGACTGCTTAGTAGCCCTGATGTAGGACATCACAATTTGTTTTAAAATCTCGGCTAGTGGCCAATGAATGACGAGACAGGCATGAACCCCTGAGATTGACTAAATTATTAGCTATATACCACTCCAATAACAGCGTCCATGCCTTCGATACTACAAAGCTGTTTCATTGTTTGAAGAACAACTATATGCCAAAACATGTTCGAATTCCATTCACAGCATTTTATTCGCAGCACTTTTATGGGCTCGCCAGTTTATTCAGACGACAAAATGGCAGCGATACTGTCTGGTATATCGACAAAAGATACATATCATACCTTGATAATTACTTTCGGTCAAGATTATTGTAGATGACTATCGGTTCCTGGAGAATTTATGTTGCAATCAATCTTCAGCACTAAGCAGGATTGTCTCCTGTAATTCGCTTGGTTGGCGCAGAGGCTACATGTATCTCTTCCATCGCTAAGCATGCACATGGTCAATTTTAAATCTCAGATGAAATAGATAATTAGAACTGTCTTGATGGCCTGACTTACTTTATCTGTAAAGCTCCAATAAGCAACGATGTATGGTGAAACAAAAAGGAAACAAACCCATACAAAGAAAAAAACTGCTATTGTTTAAATCAAATAAGCCTATTCTAATAATGAACTGGTAATGCACAGTGTATTAATTGAGTAGGACGTAGACAGTTATCTTTTGTAGTTAGTTCAGTCTGGAATAAAGTATCAAGGGATTGAAAACTCCGCAGAGACCTGATTCAGCGCTCATTAAATAAAACACTGGCTCAGACGGCAGATAAAGCTCGGATTAATGGATTTAAAGGTAGAGACAATATGCTTAGCGTCTTGTATAAATGAGAATGATATGGTCTGTCGATTAATCCTGTTTTGTGTGAATTTTCCAGATAATTATTTTTTCCTTATTCGGGTAACTTGAGGCTGTAATCTTTATTATCACGTAACTGCTCTATTTTACAGCGTGGATATGGCGATATTTTCTTAAAATAATGTTAAGTCGTCAATTTATATCTCGAAAATACAGAAATATTTATCTTTAATTTTACTTCCGACGATTTTTTTTATGTCAATCTATTGATAACCCGTTCAGCCAATTGTCCAAAGTAAACATATACTGGGACTGTTTTTCTTAGTTTCATATTCCATCTCATCATATTAATGCAGTCCACTTTCATCTTTTTTCATTCTACTGTTACATTGTAGTTTTAAAACGATTCACTGAAATGCGGTATGGGTGTCCTTGTGTTTTTTCTCTGCTCTCAGGGGATTTTCGTCTGGCAAGAAGCCAATCAACTGGCCTCCTCCATTAAATGAATGACATTAAGATTTTAGACGAACCTAATCTAATTATGTCCAGAATAAGGAAGTGAACAGTCCAGATATTTTCATTTATATGATTTCAAGAGAACACGATTTACTTGTTTATATGACAGTCGTTTACATATTAAGACAATATAAAATCCTATGTTTTTTTCTGGTAAAATGGGGGAATAATTACAGTTACTCTACGAGTAAGATAAATTGTGTTTAAGAAAATACAATCCTAACACGTAATACAGTTCAGATTCCATTTGGTAGATGACATAGGATACGTCTTATATTTTGATTCCTTTAATAAAAGAATCAATAACTATCCCTCTTGACCAAAGTTTTAAAGCCCAGCAAACAAAACATACGACGGATTCGTTAACACAAATTCCTTTGCCCTGATAACTTTACTGGTTTGGCTTAATTTTGTGTATCAGATTATAGACGTACCTAATCTAATTATGTCCAGAAGAAGGAAGTGAACAGTCCAGATACCTTCACTTATCTGATTTCAAGACAACACGATTTTCTTATTGATTTGAATCTCGTAAACATATTAAGACAATATAACATCCTATGTATTTTTCGCGTCAAATGGGGGAATAATTACAGTTGTGTTTGTTCTCTACGAGTAAGGTAAATCGTGTTTGATTGTGTTTAAGAAAATAAAATCCTAACACGTAATACAGGTAAGATTCCATTTGGTAGATGACATAAGATACGTCTTATATTTGGATTCCATTAATACAAGAATCAATAACTATCCATCTTGATCAAAGTTTAAAAGCCCAGCAAACGAAACATACGACGGATTCATAAAAAATATCTTTGCGTTGATAACTTTACTGGTTTGGCTTAATTGTGTGCATCACCAGAATAGGAACTTAACAAATATACGTTTATTGGAAACTGCTTGCATTCTATGATTCTAACCCAGTTTCCACATATCAAGATTTTTAAACCATGACTTTCATATTACTTGTAATGTGCTCATCCCAATGCTCAATGATCTTCAGAAAGAGATGACCTTGATCAATTTAAGCCAATGGAATATATTAAAATAAATTTGTTACAGTATACCTTTTCAGTCTTTTTGAAATGCTTCAAATCTGGCATCAAGCAAAAAAAAAAGAGGATTTGTTGAATTAATTTTATGCAAACTATAACTACAATAGCACTGGATGACACTTTATATTAAATTCTAAAATCAGTGAATGTTACGACATGAGCAATTTTTGATGAAGAAAAAAAACGGAATATGTTTCAAAATGAAAAGTAGTGCCAGTAGTGCACCGGTAAATAGGACTTACACTAATACAAACATAGACAAGTACGAACAGCAAACACGGAGATAAACGAACAACAAACACAACGGCTTGGAAACTGACTAATTCTTTATTACAATGATTTGGGTTTAATAGGGGACAACTATTGTGTCTAGCTTCGTGTAAGACGACATCACTACATCTACGCTCAGCTATTTTTACTTCTTTGTACAACTCAATATAGATCAGTGTAGATAAAGGAACGAACACGTATAATCATCGCCTACTGTACATTGCTCATACCTGTTTGTTACTATTGGGCATTTCTTTATACGTAGCATAAATGTTCTATAAAAAGTTGTGCTGTGTAAAATGTTGATAATTATCATCAAATAAGTTTTTCGAAGGAAAATATAGACACACGCTGAGTACCGTACTCATATGTATGTCATTATCAACCGTTTTGTGGACATACATATGTATATCGCCCATCCTTGTCACCACATTCAGTACCTCTAACTGGCAATTTCATGGTGACATTTTAGTTTACATATACATTACATTGAATTATTTTACCAAAAATCAAATCTCTAAAAAATAAACTGTGCCGTATTAAATTGTCGTACTTTTCTACAAGGTACCCGTCTGTTCAACAAACATCACAAGACACGCTAAATAACTCGCTTTAAAGCTTCAACTTTATCCAAAACGGGAATGGGCTATTTAATTTCAACGGTGTTTTATAACGGCTATTTGAACTGGAACAAGAACTAAACCCGAGAATCATCTCATGGACTCCAAGCGACAAATCTCTCAATTGATCTTATTCTCGAGTTGTTATGGGTAACCAACAGACGTTCGGCAAATAAATAAAATAAATAATAAACCAAACCACAAACGGGTATTTACAACACATAAACACGAATAATGCATGTGTCGGCTCAAGAGAATCCAATGTGAAGTTTCACCTTAAACAGTTTACCCTTAACATTTTTGTTTATCTTGTTCGCTATAATGCGCCTTTGTGAGCGACGAGTAAGCATTTTAGGTACCAGATTTTGATGTTCCTGTGCAAGTAGAATAGAAGCTGGAAATTTTACGAATTTCCATTTCTGGCATTGAATATGCATTTATTCTTTTTCCATCTTATTGAATATGTGACTTACCACAATGAGTTTAAAGAAAAACTTTTAAAGATTTTTACTAAACTGATTTCAGTTCCAGTATACCATGTTTAACTCCAGTATTATCATATTGACTGAAACACTCCTATACTTTTGTTTCAATATATCGAGGACAATTAAGAACGCACTAAACCGTATCAGAACGTTCATCAATGTATTAATTAACTGTGCCCTTGGGTAAGCTATTCACCAGACCATTACTAATCTTTAAAAGAAAATAATTTAAGAAAACGAATGTAAATCATTACACTTCACTTGAGTATATTCCTCAGGCATGTAGATTTTAATCAAAGGTCAGATTAATCAAACTTTAACTGTAATAAATTATGCCAACTTTGAACAGCGAAAAAAAAATTGAAATTCACACATATACAATTGTTTTCTCATTTTTATAGTTACTTTGTTTTATTTAAAATTGACTTATTAAAAGTCAAACTATATTTCAGTTTTCAGAGACATACCAGTTGATATACTTTTAGTTGCTGTTTTGAATGTAAAATTGACTAATTAAATTTTGCTGAATATAATAAAGGTTTTTTTAAATTTATTTACTGATACATTTGTTTGACTGGAACAGGTTTAATTCCTAATACAATCACATTCACACAAACACAGCCTAATAAAGCTATTCCTTACAAAGTTACCTTATTTATTGCCTTATGAATTGTTATGAGCCTTGACATAATGGCTGTCACTTAGTCTTCGGTATAAAGTCATTCATGAACTGAATATTTCTTTTCACGATTGTCTTTTACTGCCTGAAATGTATTCTTTGTAGGCTATTGTGTCTGGTCCTAACTTCAGGGACGTGGCAGTACAATTGAGATGTTATCAGTTAATTATAAAATCTACTTAGTACTTAATGATAATTAAGAATGCCTAACAATTGATTAAAAGCAGTAAAATAGTTTTTTTCCAAAACCTTATCTGAAGTTTTATCATTTCATCGTCTAATTTATTACGCAAATTTGCATAAGGTTAAAGCAACATGTCAGCCTTTATTATACAAGGAAGGATTTTCCGGCCAATGTGGATACTGAGTATTACCGACTTTCCGTACAGACACTGGGCGTTTACACATCCTGCGAACATAGGTCTACTGTATTTTCTTTGGTTAACTGGCAGATACTAGTAATAACTAAACGATATTTGTACCACTGTTTAAGTGTAAATAAGTTTTTTTAAATATACAATTCGCCTTCATTCTTTTCTATCAAGAAAAGGCAATCTTGGGAAACCTGCATGTTACATGACACAAAAAACGGCAACAAGTTAGGCCGTGTAATGAAATTAAGGGTTACAATATACCGATATTTGAACGGGCTTATAACAAAGAACCAA
Source organism: Mopalia kennerleyi (assembly GCA_034783855.1). Taxonomy (NCBI): domain Eukaryota; kingdom Metazoa; phylum Mollusca; class Polyplacophora; order Chitonida; family Mopaliidae; genus Mopalia; species Mopalia kennerleyi. The sequence goes on along the minus strand of JAVFBX010203303.1, from coordinate 395 downwards.
TACCAAGAAAAACATTATTTTATAGACGGCTAAATCATTATGGGTATCGTCCATTGGTATATTTATTTTTCAAAAGTCGCACAGGCGCCGTAAAGTCGATTAATTAAAGCTAACAAATCGTCATGTCACGTCATGTATACAGTCGAACGCAAAACTAATTGGACGGTACGACCCAATATTAGTAGGGTCAATCGTTTTATTCCAATCTTGAAAACAGAATCGTCTCGGCTACGCCTCGTCGATTCTTTTTCAAGAATGTACAGTTACTCGGGCTTTCTACTATACATAAACACAAGCGTTAATAAGGCTGTGATGAGACTATAGATTGTTTGTTTGTTTGATTGGTGTTTAACGTCATACTCAAGGGTATTTCACTTATATGACGACGGAGACAA
>JAVFBX010203302.1:0-38126 GCA_034783855.1 Mopalia kennerleyi | reverse complement strand
TTAACTCGAGTAGAAATCATTTCAACTTGAGTAGAAACTATATCTACTGAGGTGAAAATATTTCTACTTAAGTAGAAGTTAAAAAAAAATAATCGTAAATTAAAAAAAATATTCATGTCCCTTATGGGCCACCGTAGAAAAGGTATTATTTAAAAGACTGCACATTTAAAGCAACACGTGATGGTCTCTAACGTAAGTCTACACATTAAAGAAGAACGTGATGGCCTCAAACTAAATTCTGCACACTTAAAAGCAGTATGTGATAATCTCTAACTAAAGTCCGCACATAAAACGGCTGTACGTGTTAGTCTCTAATTAAAATTCGGCACATTTTAAAGTTCTACGTAATAGTCTCCAATTAAATTTTGCTCTTTTAAAAGCAGTATGGGATGGTCTCAAACTAAAATCGGCACATTTAAAAGCAGTACGTGGTGGTCTCTAACTAAAGACTGCACATTTAAAAGCAGTACGTAGTTGTCTCTAACTAAAAGTCTGCACATTTAAAAGCAGCAGGTGGTGGTCTCTAGCTAAAGTCTGCACATTAAAAAGCAGTACGGGATGGTCTCTAGCTAAAGTCTGCACATTAAAAAGCAGTACGGGATGGTCTCTAACTAAATTCTGCACATTGAAAAGCAGTTGTACGTGGTGGTCTCTCACTAAAGTCTCTGAAAAAATATTAACTGCTATTATTTTTAAAAAAAGCCAGTATCTTGTTATTCAAACCCGCAACAGGGCTGCATGAAGACCCTTAGAGGCCATAAGTAGCCTACTTAACATATTTTGGTGCATCCATATATATGTAATTCAAACTATTAACAATAGTAACCAATAAAAAATCTTCTATTTTTGTTGAAAATGAAAAAAGCATACATGAAGATGGCAAATAGTGTTTATTTGTGTAGGATATAGTGCACGCCTTTCTTTGATGCCCTATAAGCATGTGCTTAGTTTGTTTAATCGTTAATCCGGCCCCGACCTGCGATCATCAAACTCATATATATATGTATTACTTCTAAGTAAAGTTGTTATCCAAAAATAAGCCCACCCTGTTGTTAAAGTATAAGCTGAGCTTTAATGAGCGTCAACACAGATCACAGAGAATACTTCCACATTAGGGACGTCATTACATGGAAATTTGGTTGAATACCCGACAGTAATCACGCGGCAATTAAAGTAACAACAACCAAGGCTGATCATATAGATGTGATATACCCATATCATCAACGCAGACTTTACTTTAGATTTGGTGACGTGAAGAGTTTGTGATAGAGGCAAATTATCCCCAAATTATCTAAAAGATAAACTGTGCGTAATTTAGCAACTACAGCCGGTATACTTCTTCCTTTGTGTGTTCAATCCTGGTCAGCTGTTAAATTTGTGTTTGTTTGTTTGGTCGCTTGTTTAACGTCGTTTTTATATATAAATTTAAGGTAAAATGTTCATGCTTCCTGTTGGAATCGAACACGTGACCGTTGGTTAGTAGAGCAGCCATGGTTGACTCCACTCAACCAAAATGATATATTCAAATAATACTATATTGGCCTTGTTAAGTTAGTAACAACAATATCATGATCCGTAATTATATATTTTTTCTTTATCTACAATTATATCGTTTGTTATAGTAAAACTATATAATTATACAATACGGCAAATTATATATCAATATAGAACCATTGCTCATACTGTAAGCCTAAGTATACAAATATATCGTGCAACCACCAGTTTCCGAACAACACTGGTTTTCGAGCAATTTATTTGTTTCGCTTATCTCTCTGTAATTTGTTTTTACGCAGAATGAAGTAAAGTTTAAGAGCTATATTTATTCAAAAACAGCATATCAAGAAAACTATCTGAAAAGTCACGTGATTGTCTTAACTGTTCGACAAAGCGGTGATCTGAGGATACGAGAAACACGGAAGGATCATTGTTAATCCGAAGCTGGATTTCTATATTACCGTTAATTTCACTTAGGTCAACAGTGTAAACTTCCTGAAGCAATTATTGGAAAGAACAGATTTTCCCATTTGTAAAACGAATTCTTTGTATTGTCGATTGTTCGGGGAAGCCCAGATGGCAAGTTCTCTGTTAAGATAAATCCAAATATACACTATTTTAACAGGATTTAGCAATAATGAGTAGAACATACAATTATATATGTAGGTTAAAGATAACACGTTGGCTGACTGCCTGTAGTTGACAAGTTACGCGAAAAAGTGCGTGAAAACCCAATCGTGCACCTAACTCAGAGTTTTGTTTTACCAAAACGTCATGCTCTCCTACGGAAACCAGTTAGTGCCATGTCGAACTAATAAAAAAATCTTCAACCTATCTCACGCTTACGAGTAGATATCTCATCATTACGAGTTAACCATCTAGTATTACAAGGCTTCCATACTTTTGTGTATTTTTATTGTAGAGAAAGAAATACTGCTTGCCTTCAGGGTATTTTGCATAAATACTAAATACGTACGTGTCTTGTTATAGAAGGAGTATTATATAATTGAAATTTTGTGGAACCCATTGAACTAATTCAAACCGCATTCAAGCCCCTACAATTTTAAGTTTAAGACATATACATGTAAGATTTGTTCACTCTTGTTTACAACTGTTTAATAAAACTGATATAGCTGTATCTATTTCGGGTTGCTGGCAATTACGACATGATACAACAGGTTAGTTGGACTGCTGATGCCGATCTATAGTTATTCCAACAGCACAGACAACATTAAATTCGGACAACTGATACTTGTAAATTGGACAACAAAGGCATCTAATTATATCAATGACTCATACAACTTGTAATTCGAACATTTCTGACATTTATTGATTCGGACTAATTCGACAAATTGTAATTTGTACAACTGTGACAACTTTGGACAGCTGTGATAACTTGTGATTCAGGGTAATGATATCAACTTCAATCCGAACAACTGAGATAAGGCGTAATTCGAACAACTGCATAAGATAACCGCACGTGCGATTCGTTCAAGTGAGATAGCCTATAGTTCGGACAACTGGCATAACATGTGGCTCGAACAACTGAGATAAAGTGTAATTCGGACAGCTGAGATAACTTGTAAAATTCGGATAGCTGAGATAACGCAAAATTCGAACAACTACCTGAGATAACCGCACGTGTGATTCGGTCAAGTGAGAAAGCGTGTAGTTCGGACAACTGGCAAAACGTGTGGTTCGAACAACTTAGATATAAAGTATAATTCGGACAACTGAAATAACTTGTAAAATTCGGACAGCTGAGATAATGCAAAATTCGAACAAGTTCATGAGATAATCGCACATGTGATTCGGTCAAGTGAGATAGCAACTGACCCAACGTTTACGACATATATAGTTGCTCGAACAACTCAGATAAAGTGTAATTCGGACAGCTGAGATATCGCGTAAGTCAAACAACCGTGACGAATGTCAACCGTTTAACTCGAATTTCGTGGGATTGAAGATAATCTGGGGGGAAATCTGAAGAAAAAAAAAAGAATATATATTTGCGAAAATGGATGTAATCAACAACATGAAATACATCTATTCGTCTTTTCGTTCATTTAATAGAGCAATGATTTTATTTTGGTTTTGTTTATTTCTTGAACGACATTCAATGTAACGATTAGAAGGAATCGTTTTCCTCATATATTTGTCTTATTTTATGTGTACAAGTACATCACGAATAGCTGCTTTCGTTTCTAGCTTGTCGACAATGGTGACAAAAACCAGCTTTATGCATAAAGACGGGTTGAAATATAGTTTACGAACAGGTCACTTCACATGTGTTCGGAATAAACAATATTATAAGTAGATGTTTGGTTGTGTGCTGTAGTTATTGGTTACAATAATATACAAAAAGGAGAGTGGAGAAATCGCTCTGTTCAGTGTTGGTTTGGAGGGCTCTTGTATGGTGTTGATATATCTAGTACAGACAATATCAATGTTTTGTTGAACTTTTGTCACCGACAAGACAATAGTGTATCAGCAGATGACAGATAAAGGGGCGGGGCGAAAGGCCTAAGTTAACGGATGTTTTGTTATTGTCATCGCTTATGAATTGACCGAGACTGACATCATCTTCCACAGCTGTGCCTGAAATATACAACGAAATTGACACGTCGATGTTAACGTTGTTTTGGCAAATAAAAGAAGTGATATTTGATGCTGGAAGATTCGTTTTGACGTCCATGAATGAAAAACAAACTCGTATTTTGACGATTTTTTAAAAACATCTGAGGAACAATTGGATTCAGTTTCAAAGATAGGCTTGACTTTTCACCATGCTCAATTTCGTTATTATAGTTTCATTGTATAGTAATGCTTGTTTATATTATGTAATTTGTCATGAACTCAATGGCAGTATGGTTAAACAAAATATTTGAACAAATACAGTTTCGCAAGCTAAAGTTAGCTAGATCAAATTGTTTCTCCCTACTTATTTCCCAATAGGAAGCTTTTTAAAAAGAATTACTTGCTAGTATTACTATAAAGAATATACGAAAGTTCTGGAGGCTTTCGTAAATCTCAAGTGCAACTTACCAAAATTATTTCAACATTTTATAGAATGTCACAAGATTTCCCTTTGTTGTATTATTGTTTCAGGCACAATAGTGTCGTTGTTTCGGAAATAATCTATAATCTGAGTAGGTTTGTAACTATACAATATTAAAGACAGAGGTACAGTTCCAATGTCGAAAAGTTTCAGCTTGTAACATGGACACTTTTCTGCGTCTCTCTTCAGTGTAGTTCAGACTGAGTCACATATCCAGATTTAGTTACACTTCTCGGTAGTCTACCAATCAACATACAGACGATCGTATTTTAGTGAGGGAACTCTTGTGGATTTACTAAATATCTAACGTCATATCTGAAAAGAATTGCATTCGGGGTGTGTCGTGGAACATTGTGAGAACCGCTGCCTGGTCAAAAAAACAAACAACAACCAAGAATAGAAGAAGCCAATACATTGACTACTGCGTAAAACCCAAATCAAACAAACAAAACATATCAATCGAACATACACTGTGACATCCTGAGCCTCGTAACTTGGCCATTTGTTGTGAAATTATCATGTTTACAGCACATAGGAGTCAATATTGCACAGTTAAGCAACAGCGCCCATATTGTTTTGCGTAATTGGGAGAAATGCAATGTTCACAACACAGGCGTGAATATTGTTAAATTATACAATGGCGGCCATTTTGTTTTACGGAATTGGGTGAAATTCAATCCCAATCCTTTGTCTTAATAAAAGAAAGTTAAATCTAAGTTAATTGGTGAATTTTACCTCACGTTATCATGTTCACAACACAGGCATGAATATTGAAACATTGTGCAATGGCGGCAATTTTGATTTACGCATTTGGTGAAATGCAATCCCATCAGTCGTTTTAACACGAGGAAACTACATGTACCTAGTTTAGAGTTAATCGGTGAATTTGTTATCATGTTATCAACATTTGTGACGGACGGACGCCGTGTAGAATTTCTAAACCCCCCCCACCCGCACTTTAGTAGCGGTGGACAATAAAGTATTGCCATTTTATATGCAATATAAGTATCTATGTAGTTTTTATTATGCTTTAAGATGATCCAAATGGTGTTAAATTTCTAGGAGAATCCATCTCCAAAGTACTTTATTTACAGCTGTTGTCTGTAAAACATATGCTTCCGAATTCCACTATATGTTAAATAAAACAAAGTACTTCGTTCTTTTTTAAACTACACAAAGTACTTTGTTAAACTAGTGTGGTCCAACAAAGTACTTTGTGTAGTTTAACAAAGTACTTCTTGTAGTTTAACAAAGTACTTCCTTTAGTTTAACAAAGTACTTTGTGTAGTTTAACAAAGTACTTCGTGTAGTTTAACAAAGTACTTCGTTTAGTTTAACAAAGTACTTTGTGTAGTTTAACATAGTACTTCTTGTAGTTTAACAAAGTACTTCCTTTAGTTTAACACAGTACTTATTGTAGTTTAACAAAGTACTTCCTTTAGTTTACCACAGTACTTCCTTTAGTGTAACAAAGTACTTTGTGTAGTTTAACAAAGTACTTCTTGTAGTTTAACAAAGTACTTCCTTTAGTTTAACACAGTACTTCTTGTAGTTTAACAAATCACTTCGTCGATAAACATAGAACGAAATACCTTGTTAAATTTAACAAAATACTGTTTTGAGTGTACCTAGAGAACAATTATACTTTTAACTCAACTAACATTAAAAAACAGAAGCTGCAAATACTGATGGCAGTTTAAATGATATATTTTTCAGTTCGCCGTGAAACCATAGCTAGACAAGATGAGTAGCTAGCAGGTCCACCACTAGATATGCCCATGATCTCAGTTAAATCGCCTTTCTCTTTGTTGAAGAGCTATTTTTACTTCAAAGAGCCGAAGAGTAAAAGTTATGGTGTTAATCACCACTTTGGTGCAATATGCAATGTCAACCGTAATTGTTGTGAAACCTAGTGAAATACAACCACATCTATGTTTTTAACACACAAAACGAAGCTAGAAGTTAACATCTGAATTTGAGTGATGGCCATTTTGGTTTATGGAATTAAATGAAATGCAATCCCATTGGTTTCTTAACTGGAAGAAACTATATCCAAAGTTTGAAATATATTAAAATTAAGCAACGGCCGCCATTTTGTTTTACGAAATTTGGATAAATGAAATCTCATTATTTGTCTTAAGGGGGCGAAGTTCTTAAGTTTCGATTTATTTAGTGAATTTGTTCTCAAAATGATCATGTCGGCGTGTATATTGAAAAATTATGCAATGGGGGCATAATTTGTTTTTCGCAATTTGATGAAATGCAATACTATGTTGTGTCTTTGGAGTAGGAACTTAACATCCAGGTTAATCTGTGAATTTGATCTATAAATAATCATGTTCAGAACACAAAGGCGTGAATAGTGTATAATGATGCATTGGCGGCCGTATAGTTTTACAGAATTTGATGAAATTTAATCCCAGCTGTTGTCTTAATAAAAGGAGACCAGATTTCAAGTTTCAAATTAATCCGAGAATTTGATGCCGAGGTATCGTGTTAACAACATATACATTTATGATTATGGTAAAATTATGCTTTGGCAGCCATTTTGTTTTACGGAATTTGATCAAATTCGGCCCCATCTGTTGTCTTAATAGGAAGAGACTATATTTCAAGTTTCAAGTTAATCCGTGAATTTGTTACAGTTATACTGTTCATAACATATACACTAATGAATATTATAAAATAATGCAATCTTGTTTTACGAAACTAGGTGATATTCAATCCGATCCGTTGTCTTAAAGCTTTCTTCAAAGTTTAAAGTTATTCCGTAAATGTATTCTCTTCTAATCGTGTTCACAACATATACAGGCACGAATATTCTAAAATGATGTCATGACGGCCATTTCCTTTGACTGAATTGGGTGAAATGCAATACCATCCGTCGTCTTAACAGGAGTGAGCTGCAAACCAAGTTTGAAGTTAATCGGTTAACTTGTTTGCAAGCTAGCGTGTTCATAAACATTTGGGACGGGCGGACGGAAAGACGGAAGGGCGCCGAAGAGCATTTCTAAGGCCCCCCTACTATAGTAGTGGAGTACAATAAATCTGCGACAAATCGGACCATTCTGGCGATGAATTAGCGAAATAAAACAAAGGTTCTTTCATATTTATAAAGGCATTCAGAGTAATAGAATATACGGGATATATCTATACACGGGATACCGTGCACATAATTATGCTATAATATTGATAGCGTAACTATGCGGTCAAGTCTATGCATATATGTCTACTCTCCCTGCACTTGGCAACAGATTGACGGAGCACTGTTTGACCTAACCAACGGAATATCAAACAAAAATTACCCAAAAACAAAACAAATCATATCAAGGAAGTATTATTTTAATAGATAGATAAATAGTCACCTTATAAACAATGGAATGTCAAAGAAAGTTTTTGAAAATACAAAGTATGGAAGGGCAAAAGTGACATTGACTTATATATATTTGTTTACAGCCCGGACATTAAAGGGGTTTCGTAATGTAACACATTTGTCCAGACAGACCATACAGTAATGTATCTGAAAATAGGCAGAATCTCTTTTACAGCATGGACACTACAGAAGCGTGTGTAAATTAGTTTTATCAACAGATCATATGCTTATATATCTAACAGAACTGACGAGGAAATAACAGCCCTTCCATAGATTTTAAACCCCAACTCTTAGCATCTAAATCTACAACAAGATAAGTATTTATAATAAGTTCTATATCTAATTACATCAATATGCATTTTTGGTCAAATAAATAAAATACATAAACTGGAATGATAGGATATAAAAAGATCTGAAATTCTTTGACAATGAACACCAAATCCAACAATAAATATACGTTTTTCATGATAAAGAGACGACTTTTGACTTTGAGTACAACTTTTGATGTAAGCTATTAAGGGAGGAAGAACACGATGTCCAGGGCCAATATGCGGATGGGCAGAATCATGGATGATGCCTTAAAGTGAATGAAAACAGTATCGCTGTCGAACATGAAACATTATAAACGGCACAGAATTGGGGGAAAAATGCCAAAAGGCTTGTATATATTGACTAGAAACGCTAGAGACTAAACACAAATTTATAACCCAAAGGTGAGATTGATAAACTTTGTTTCAAATCCTACATCAATTAAATAAACAGAAAATTAAATAAAAAAAAAAGAACAAAAACTTTGGCTTTTTTTGGTTTGCAGCCCTGACAATAACAACTTGTTTGATTAATATGCTAATAAGATTATTTGCGAAATGGATCCATTTGAGTTTCTACATAGTACTAACAGGTAACTGAGCATTAAACAAAGGTCACATGACCAAGAATAAATAGTACACAAAATCTTTGGCAAAGATATTGCCGAAGTTTGCACATTAAGTGCATAAAATGGGACAATGGAACTTCTTCTTTTAAATCTTATATCAACAAGATTCATGCATAAGATTAAAAATGTTTATATACAATTCAACTTTTATTATATACAATATATCTTTCCACAGACAGCTTTGTTACCTCTATAGACCGAGATAGTGCTTTATCATTTCATGTCACTTCCATGAAACTGATCAACATGTTTTCTACCTAAGGCAAGAACAAAAGATAAAATAATAAACTCTGAATTATATATTTATCTATATAATTATGCACCATGACGCAAAGGGAGTCAATTATGCTTGGCAAATAATGAATATAAAAGTAAAGCTATATATTTTCCTCATAATAAAAAGAGATATAAGACATATACAAAAGATAACTATCTTCTTCATATCTTCTTCATAGAGATTATCATAAGAATATTCCATACTGTAACATTGCTCTACCATCATATTGTTAAATTCCTATAACAAGTAATTAAAAAGAAGGAAATTATTTAAAGCTAAAAACAAGGAAATCAAATAAATACATAGATTTGTATACACAGCTAGAAGTCTGAGACTACATCTAGACCAGGCAGGATATGGATCATAATGGTTTAACCAGACCACATATCCGAGTGCCAATGTGATCTTTGGAGATACAAATGCACACATCTGTTGCAAACAAGGTCTTTTAAACGATGCAGATATTTTTATAATATACAAAGATGAGAAGCAGCCAGTCTCTCAATGCAGGCATGACTGCTACCAGCAGGTTTATTTAGAAAATACATCAAATTCAAAGCATAGAGGATAATTTTTAAAATGTCTTTCTTGTGTGTTTCAGCACGGGATGTAGACAAGCTATGTCTTGCTTATTTTCATAAATTAATGTACACATGCATGTAAATAGATATTATTGGTCAGTCACAAAATATAAACACATTCAAACAAAATATTCTAAAAGTTATTTTTGATTTCCCCCAAAAAAGAAAAATAAATAAAGAAAAACTCTTGTGAAAAAACTTTTCTTTTATGTATGTCTGTAGATAAAGATAAAAAATCTACAGCTATTGTAATATATTAATAGCTCATATATATTATGCAAAAGAAAAATATATCTTCAATTAAAAAACAAATGGTTTGGAATGAAATGAATTTTTATAATTTCCAAAGCAAAAATAAACTTTGAAAGGCATATGTTAAATTACCTTAATGGTTTTAATGTTTTACTTTAAGCTTTATTGAATGACTGATTAATGATGTACACCACATGTAGCAGTATTTCAGCTACACTGTGGTGGGAACTTAAACTCCATGGAAATTTGATTGAAATGTTCTTAGCATGTCTGTAGCGGAATGAACAAAGTGGAATAATCAATGAAAACGTAAAATTTTGGTTATATAAATAATTTACATTTGGTTTTTGAAACAAATAATCAATGAAATAAAGGTTTTTAGAAGAATAACATATGTGGTAAAAGCATCTATTAAATACAATATTATTACAAAGTTCATCTTGACTATTAACTCGCAACTTGCCATGTGAAGATAGTAGTAATGTCATGTCTAACTCTTTGTAATTAAATAAAACCCTAAAAAAAACACTGACTTATATGTTACATGTATATTGCACAGCTTTGACTAGCACAAATAAAGTCTGTATAATAATATAAAACCTCTGTCTCTCACAATAACCTTCTTACTGATGGGCATGATGTAGCCCCCATCACCTATTGGGCATTCAGCGTCCATGCCATGCCCCCTCTATCACTCAGGTACCAAGCTTATCAGTTATATGTCATGCCATTCACCTGGTATATCTTTACTATTATATCTGGTACACATATGTGATGTCTTTCTTCTATACTCAATATTACCCATCACCTAAACTACCTCTGTAATGTCTGACCTCCACACCATGGACATGACATTCAAACTCTGTTCAGTTATTCCCCATAACTGGCACCAATGCATAAGGCTTTTAGTTTTGCCTTGCATACTTTCCGATAGCATGTTAACTTAACCCTTCTGTACAGCCCAAGTTTGCCATCTTCCTGATCAATGTCTAAATGTCTTGACAAGGCCCATAGGCCCTCAACTATGACATTGGAAGTCTAGTTGGCAGCAACATTTGTTACGATCTGTTTTCGGTTGGAGACCTTTTTCTTCACATCTCACCCAACTGTTCCATCCAGTTTGGTGACTTGAAATACTCTGGTAGTATGTCATCCATTCTGGCGATAACTTTATAAATGGCTTTCTTCCAGGACTGTTCTTGATCTTTCCCAGTATAAATAGATTTGAAGAACTCCCTCAGAGTGGCCTGCACTACCATACGGAATGATTCAGGTACCTAAAACACAGAGAAAATCAAATTTAATTTAGTTTTACTACATCATATAAAGAGGACACCAAGTTGATACTTTTGTAATGAGTTTGAATAAGAAACAAGTAATATATAGATAAGTGTGTGGACCCAGTAGTCTGATTAACAGGTGTAGAAGCAGCTCTATTGGTAGATGTTTTAGCACCATTTATTGAAATACCCATCAAAGGGTATCTTCAACTATAATCAAACTAAGAACAAATGATTCTTGAAGTCTGAGAAGCAAAGGTAAATGTAACAAATGATGAAGCAACAGAGTTAGCTTGATTGGGGTTTTAATTCACTACACAAGATTCCATGTCAGCCAATGGGTGATGACAATTTGATCCAATGTATGTGCAAATTGAGCAAATTTACAATAAAAGACAGGACAAGAAATCAGCTTCAGTGTTGTGCCTCTAGCCCTGAAAGCAGCATGGCTGAGGAAGCTCACTGCACACACCCACCCCAGTATAATAGACAAATAAAGTATTACAGCACATCTCATCAATATATAGGACTGTTGTTTATGTTATTCAAAATGAAATTAAGTCCTACAGGAAACCATAGTCTATTTTCTTCACATCTCATCAATATATAGGACTGTTGTTTATGTTATTCAAAATGAAATTAAGTTCTACAGGAAACCAGGTCTATTTTCTTCAAATAACACAGGCATTGTTTTCTGGACAAACTTCCGCATGACGTTGGAGCTAAGTTGAGAAATAAAATTACCGGATGTTCTTATGTTTGATATAGGCCATGTTAGTGACAGGGTGAAATTACAGGATATGACTTCAGTCTACAGAAACAATTCTCACTATTTATGTCAGGTCATCTCGGAACATGTCTGAGATGCACATATCCTGTCTGTGTTGTATAGTGTTTACATACACTTAAATCATTTCACAAAATTTTAAATATTAAATATATTAAATTGGTTAATTTAAATTTGCATGTTGATCTATTCCAAACCTATGCTGAATATCTTGTTTGCTACAAATTTATCTCATATTTTCTGTACCATGTACATGGTTATTACCAACTGTTCTAAGGTATTTATTAAATACAGTAAACATAAATGTCTGTGAATTATTAGTTCATCTACAGCACTATAGGACAAGTGTTAAATACAAACTTTCAAACTCAAAATTCCAATACCTGCATGAACAAATTGGATTACATTAAAAATTATCGAAGTTTTCACCTGGAAAATCTAGCAGCTTAGTGCATTTAACTGAGAAGACAATTTTCAGGTTAAATAAGACACAAATTCCTGAGCTTTTGTGTTTCCTGAGCTTCTCCACGTAATCATTTACTGAGGAGTTCTTGTTTTTGTTAAATTCAATCCATGTATAAGTCTTAAAAAATGTTAAGGTTGTATTAAAAGTTGTGAAGTTATTTTCATGCTGATAATATTTTGCAACAAGGAGATGCCACATAATGGACGGTTTGAAATATCAATCTAGGTCTGGCTGTGAGAACCCAATATGGTATTAGCTTCTCACTATCTGTTGAACATACAGCAGAACAAAGAGCAGGTCAAGTCTGTCAGCCTTATAGACATCTGCCATAATATCTGTCAATTGTGTAACATATTTCAAGGAGAGTGTTTTGAGAACACGTCTTCCAAACATTCGAAACCTTCCCACTTCTAGAATGACCTCATCAAAACAGGGTCGGGTGACCTGACAAAGAATGTACATACATGGACATATCCATCCTTATAAGTAACAATGCACTTAGTTCACTCAACGAAATCCACCAGTAAATGTAGCAAAAGTATTTTTGTTAAAGGTCTTTTCCTTACTTTGATAGCTCAACTATTGACGAAATGTCCCATTATTTTATGATTATATTTGACAGTTGTTGACATATCAATTCCTATTCTGCATGTTTAGCAGCATGCATTGTATCTTGATAAAACTGATTTATTATTACTCACAGATTTAGTCACTGTCAAAAATGTGTAAATCTATTTTTTAAATGCCACTAAAAGCAACAAAATCTATTCCATAAGGCCAGCATCAGTACATTTTGATTTCAATACGCCAATATAATTTCCAGGTGTTTCCATACAGGGTGTTATTTTCACTGAAACAGTTTTACCTGAACACTGATTACTTTTCTCACCTATGAACTGATTAGTTATTGGTAAAGGGATCTGTTTGTCGATAGATTAAGCCTTAAGACTGAGCACAATTAGCATATCTGATGGACAAAGGTGAGTCTTTCAGCAGAGTGTTCTCACACCTTAGACAGTATTGTAAGAACGGGAAATGAAAGCCTCTGTAATGTAGCCATCTTATTTCTATTCATGAGGGAGGAGTGTGGATCAGAAATATTGTGTGGCTTTCTAAGGATTCGCTTTCTCACCTTCGACCTTTATTGTAATACCAAGTGGCTTGTTCTTGGAAAATTATTCAAAATAAGTGAATGGCCGGAGAGAAGGTGAGACAACAAGCGATATCCATTAAAGCAAGCTGATTGAAGGAAAAGAAAGGAGATCGCAGGCTTAATCTTAACACCTGATTTGAATAAATCTGCAACGGAAATTGCTGCTATTTCATGCTTTCCTTGTTTCACTGATGATCAAGTTAAAAGAAAATCTTCCATCTTGTCGTTGGTTATCTAGTCTGACAAGCTAAATACTAGGATAAAAGGAGTCCAACCGCACACTGCACTTAACACTGAAAGCCAACCCAGGAGAAGACATTCTTCAATCTAAAAACTCTCACGTTTATTTCCTGTTCAGAATTTAAAGTAATACTGTTTTATCTAAGGTGATGAGGGGTTTCAAGAGGGAGAGCTTAGGCTTTAAGACAGTCAATGCTTCACTGAGCGCCAATCATCTCCGCCACATTAACTCTAAACTGTTTTGTGTGTTTTCATGGACAAAGGCCAACAAGCTTTGACCTTCACAAGTTCAAAAAACACATTGAAAATAATTTGAGCTAAAGAGTGTCATTATCTTTTCAGCACCACTTTGTCAATGAGGTTTTTTTTCCTCGGATCGCTTTCTATAATTTGAAATCTCTTTTGGCGTTTGTCCTTGTCGGAGAATGTTTGCTTAAGCCTGACAATGATGGATCTCCCCTATTGGCAGGGTCTTATTTGGGAAGCAATTTGAGAACAGTGGAGACCAGCTCCCCTGACCAGCGGTGCCAAACACTAATGACAAAGATATTGTTGAACATTAGAAGTAACATGGAAGTCGCAATCAAAGCCTGTCAAACAGTGGTCACAAATCACCGCTCAATCGCACCGACTTCAATAGAGGAACAGCCCACTGACAAGACAAGCCCAGCCTAACACTTACAATCAAACATGTGGTAATAGCTTGGGAAAACGCTAAGGCATATTGTTCCCCCACAAAGACCTGCTAGATCAATATTTGGACACTAAATTTCCATCAGGGCGGCGGGTTGTTCCGTCGACGAGATAGACGCCTTGGGAGGACCCTGGTCACCTTATTGTTTTTCTTCAAATCTATCGACAGAAATGCAAACATCTCGAGGCGAGAAGCTCAGCTATCATTTCCTATCTCAAGGGGGATGCGTTTTCACGGAAAATGGATTCCGCTTTCTGCTAGATTAGGTCTCAATCGGCCTCATAAAAAGGGGATCATCGTGGGAGGAGGCAAGGATCTGACGTTGATTCTAATATCAATTACAGAATCTGCGAACTAAAGTGTGTATCAAACCCTTACTCTCTTCTCAATCTTCTCTCTATTTTACCCCGTCACATTCAAGAAGTGTGTAACATTTACCCCCTGCCTCCCATGTTTGAACGTAATTATAGTAATTTCCTTCTTTAACACACTGCCTCGTGCAATCTTGAGCGCTTTGGAAATAAATTATCGCCTCCGTTCAATGGAGCTCAAATAGAGAGCAGCTGGAAAAAACGTGTGCCTCAATTTTAAGACAACCTCCCTTTATCACGTCTCTTGTCAACCCTGTAATTTGTCTTATTTCACTATAATTTTGTCTGACCAAATGCAATTACAATACACTTCATCTGTAGGTTAACAATAAAAAACTCATCATAAAAAAATATCACATTTAAAGAGAAAAGAAAATATAATTCACTAATAATTGCTATTAGAAAAAATAATTATAGGAGAAAAAAAGAAGAAATATGTTTGCAAGATATCTTATGCGTCTATTCTTTCTTGTTTGTTTTTCACGATTATAATTTAATTTACACAATACATAAATTGCCAGAGATTATTGGATCCTAATTAAAACAGGTTTATTATTAAGCAGTGCTTGTCCAAATAACTTTGTTATGTAACTATAAACAGACCTGTTAAAAACCACTCAACAATATATCAAATATTGCTAGTAAGTGTCATCTGTGAATTTTATCTAATCAACTTCATAAGCTTTATTTTACAGGTGAGTGAGATTCACAAACTAAGGAGCGATTCCCTCAATTAGGATAAGATATAAATCAGTGATTTTGCCTGATTTGTTAACAACTACAAGCATTATATACAACGTCAAAAATATACAGTTATTTAATTACATTTCTGATAGGATAGGAGATAAAATCTCATTTATGTCTACATTAAGTATAGCACATTAAGGCTTAAGTAAATGTCCTGTAGTTATTGTTGTAAGGACATAGCATTATGTATACAATATTATTATGTACTAAGCTTCATTAACTAGGGCTTGTCTTGGGAAACATTATTTCAGGTTATAAAGGCTTCCTTTAGTTCCACTCCCCTTTGATATGTGCAAACAATTCAGCAATTAATGGTCGGGGAATCTGCCGACAATTTATCTTCCTGATTTGAATATATTCGTGGATATGTCTTTGTTTTGTTTGCCCCGTATGGGAATATGTTGACACTCCATTAAGGAAACAGATTCAACTTAACTGTCGAGCCATTAAGGAGGAGTCATTCCCTCTTAATGGGCACAAATCAACCGATAAAACCCCAGTCAACAAACCATGATGCCTTATCTTCCCTTCAGGGGGCAAAACTAAAAACATATAAGTTGCGAAAATATTACTAATAGAATAATGTTTTAGCATCTATCCATCAACAGGCCACGGGAAAGCTGCAAAGAAACTGAAATGGAATATCAGATAAGGATGTTCCATTTCTCTATAAAAAGGTTTATATTACCAGGGGTGTTGCGATGAAATGTGATGTTGAGTGATCATTAATATAGTTTTCCTTTTGTGTGTGGGAAGGGGGGAAGAAAATACTCAAAAGAAACAGATTAATACCTTAAACACTCACGCTAAATGCTATTTTAGGTCTTTTGTCCTATTATGGTTCTGAGTTTAAATAATTATTATTATTATTTCATGTTTTGTGTGTTTGTTTGATTGGAGTTGAATGCCGCACTTTGCTTTTCCATAAACATCCACAGTAAAATATCACACTATATACAAATGTGATTTTTTTTGGTAATCTTGGAAAATTTAACTCTTACCAGGTGATGGCAGCATATCTACGCTCAAAACATAATGCTCTTAGACACAACTGTTCTAAGGAAGATCATTTTTCGTCAAAATAAAAAGTCTTGCTGAGCGGTTGCATATTGACAATAGAGAGACAAAAATAAAACAAGGACTCACCTCAAGCTGATTATTTCGGTTATAATGCAGATTAAGAATCCTGTATAACTCAGAGTCAGTAGTTACGATCAGATCTTCGGCATTCTTTACCCCTTCAGCGATTGCTTGTCGGGAATATTTCTCCATCTGAATGTAGTAGAACTCCCTGGAATTAAAAAGAAACAAAATATTTGAGCTGCAATTTGTATTAGCAAAATGTTTTTATGAATTAATTTTCAAAAAGGAAAAAATCCAAGCTAACACAACAACAATAGGATTAACTTTTTATGTCATATTTTGAAATAGTCATTGACTTATTTGATTTGTCTACCGAATACAGTTTCTAGCAACTATAAACACGCCTACCAATTACAACATTGATATAAAGATCTGTTTATATGCTTATCCCTGAGTGTTTATACATGTAACCCCAGATGATTCAGTAATTTTGAATAGTAGACATCTTTGTGCCTGGGTGAGAATTCACAGAAATATGTAAAAATTTTGTTTAAATTTTTTTGATATGTTCGAAAATCAACGAAGAATACTGGCAGAATGCTGTGTACAGAGAGGATGAATAAATCTAATTTATTTCAGCTTTAAGTCCGACTCTGCTGGGACTGGAACCCATAATTGAATAGATTAAAACATATCTAAAGACAACACTTGAAATAGGGTTTCATTTATAAACAGCTTTACATGTAACAACTAAAAATAACTGATGGAATTTCCTATAGAAAACTGAAATAAGGCCAACCACAGGAAGTTGGATAAATTGTATAAGGGACAATTTTAACATGTATAATTCCACACTATAACTAGTTGTATAATGTGAGGCTAATTAATGCCAGAAATAATGGAGAATGCCTAAGGAAGGATGTTGCCATGGTGTACGACTAGTGATGCTCAGAGAAGATAAAGACGTGCGTAAATCAGCTGTGGATATTCATCGCACTCGGAGCAGGCAGTCAAATCTCACCCGTTCTCTCAACAACAATTAGATACATGGATTTGCTTTTATTTCACGATAGCTACTTTTGACAGTTGACTTGAGATGGAAGCGGGGGTAATTCTGTAGCCACCCAGGCCGCGGGGGATTTTCATCATTTCCCAAACAATATCAATATTATCTCAAGACTCTAGGAAAATTGGCCTCAAGGTCCATTTATGGAAATTATCTGTAATTACCTTATCTTAAGGGATCTTCCCATGTACTGGTATTATGCGGATTGGTGCCAAAATTCCGTCAGCGAAATTTAACCAGGCAAGAGGCCCCCTTTCTATATTTGCATATTCCATACTCTAATCCTGTATTATTTGCATTTACAGAAGAAGTTAACTGAGATCCAAACAGACATTAGTCTAGCGTTGAATCCCTTGATCATCAAACTTTAGAAGTGATCGATCACACCAAAACTTTTACATCAGATAAATGAGAGGAGAATGGAGCTTTTAAGAGATTTGATGAAGAATTTATCCAATACATTTTTATCACTTTAACATCGAGATATATATTATCTCTGGGACATACAATAATAATGATTTGACAACATCTGCATGAAATAAACTCAATTAACACCCTGCTGATACAAGGACAGGCTTTCTTACAAACTGAGTAATTCCTACAAATGTACAATGCTTAAGGTATGAGCAAAATAATTGTCCCTGTCTTTATATAGAATACCATACACCAGATTGTTTAAATGATATAATATCGATGTTATGTTGTCTGTTCTACCAAAAAGTTCTGAGGCTAATCAAAGACCTAACAATTCAGATGTTTTACAGGGTCAGCGGTGTGGCCATTAGGTCCGGAATTTCTGGTTTTTACAAATAAATATACATTTCAATTGTTATAATCCACAAATTATAAGTATGTGTAAATCTAGTAAGGCTTCAACAAATTTGGCAAGAAATATATAAACTGGCATGTGCAATAAAGACAACTCATATATGTAAGTTTATTCTAGGTATCTGTAGAAGATAGCTACACAGCTGTTGTATTGAGTTGTCTATATCAAATATTCATCAACAACACTCGAAGCAAACAAGGACTGCACAAGTGTTACGTAATTAGTTAAGTATAACCACCTTCTTTCTACTTTTGTAAACAGATGTTACTCAATAGAGACAATTACATTTGACGATGGGTACTGCTTTAGGAGGGGAGGGCTCCTATTCTGTTTTCTATAACAATAAGCCATTGTTTAACTTTAATAAATCTAACTGTTTGTGCTATAATTCAGTAAGAATCATTTGACTTCGAAAAGGATGCTTTCAACCCTTGTATATAATTTGTTTGGTCAGTAATTTATAATATGCTTGATGTTAGTTCACTTATAAAGGTCTCCATGTGCCAGGAGAAGTTATTCGCTCACCTACAAGTGCTGTGATATTTCACCCACATATCAGTAGGCTCCACATTACCAAAGACACTCAGTCCAATACTGAATCAATGCACAATACATCAATAATAGTATAATTTCAATTCTAAAAAAAGTGAAATATTGTTTGTTTTTCATTTAATTGATTTGTAAACTTTTGATTTAAGATGTGGAATGTTTACCTGTGTTTAATGGACTGAGTTTGAGTGAGTGTGGTAATAAACTAGGGTATGTGTTCAGACTACCAGTGTTGATTCAGCCTAATCAATAGAGATCAAGTGGACAGCAGACAATGGCTGTAAGTGGACATTACCTAATGACTAACTGACCACAGCAGCCATGAGCCCATGGTCACATAGATAGAGACTGTACCAATGAACAGGAGAAAACCTGGCGCCTATCTATCTCTGGAAACAATGGTTTGGATAACATATGTTAGTCTGTCACACTGTGCTCCACTTCAAATAATACAAGACATAAAAGAAACATAAAAAAAGGACTCCATGTATCAGATAAAAAAAAAATCAATTATTGCCAGCCAGAGACCAGATCATACAGTCAATGTTTGCTTAGTTTACTCAACCTGGGTTAACCAGAAGCCAAAATACAAGTCCACCAAACAAAGGCCTTGACAAACAACATCCCATTTCTACATAAGCTTTCATGTATAAAAAAACACAACATTTGCATGACAAAAATCTGAACTGTAATTAGGTCAGGAAAATATATATTACAATGCAATAATCTATTTCTGCGTCAAAACATTTCAAAGAAAGTCTACACTGATATTTAGAAGCAAATTATATCAAAATTCTAACATTGTATCAATGAATTAAACCGATATACTTTTTAAAATAGCAAATTTAAAACTGACATTATTGTCATTGTGAATGATTCTGCCGTTTTTTATTTAGCGCAGTAATGTAACCTGAAGATTTTTATATTTTAAAACTTTTTCTAAAACTATCCATTCTCATTTTATCAACAAATATTGATGCAGTTATAACCGTAACGGTTGATTTCCAGTCTAGCTACCTTAAGTGTAGATATTAATTTATCTGTTTCTACTTTCACTTGCACTTTTTTTTTGAAAAGTCAAACAGTTTTGCAAACTAAAATTTGCAAAAAGTCAACTGCCTCAAGCTAAAAAAAAAATGGCCACAAATATAACATAGCTGCTGTTGGTAAAACTAAAAAAAAATATATATAATTTAAATTTTAATTAGTTGTATTCATTTTTTACTTTATATGTGTCAGTAATTTTAGAGCTTGCTGCAAGCATACAATATAACTTAGTACGTGAAACAGTTGACACATCACATTGAGAATGAGATAAACCAATCCTGTGCAATTAATCTCTCAGGAATAACAAAGATAAGGCTGAAATATACTAAATTATTTTCCTTGTTCCATTTCCAAAATAATTCTCCTATAATTGAGTTGAAGATTAGCTCCTAGGCATATCAGAAAATCTGACAGATGACATTTAGCGGTTTTCGACAAGGACATTTCTCTTGATTTAATCTCACACTGAATTATTATCCATATGAGCGGAGTAAGTAGATGAACGGCCAAAGAAACCTATGACATTTCCTTATAGGTCAATCTGGAGAAAATTCATGCACAAAAATGTCCTCATGCTTTTGTGAGAGTTTCATTTCTAGTTCTCCTGCTTTGTAATATCAATCTGCAAAATTCGAATTTTCGGGAAACTACATGTTAATGTATTATGTACTTGCCAAATTTACAAGAATGAACAGAATTAAATAAATTCTTAATCAAAGTAAATATTTGAAAATTCAGATTTTGTTTTGAAATTTAAATTTTGTTATAGATCTGCAAAGTACTAACTGTAAAGGGACACATATTAATTTTTTTTATTGTTTTCTTTTTAATGTATAACATTTATGGTGCATATAACATCCGCAATGTTTTCCAACTGGTGTCTAGCATAAAACTAGGAAAGATGAAAATAATTTGGCACCAGCAATCAGTTATGGGATGAATAAAAGAAATACAACCCATCTCCAACTTCAACTCTTAATTCATTTCAAGTATGAGATTGGCTGTAATTATTCTAATAGGATAATGGCAGTCGGGAAGTTCAGCCATTGTTCAGAGCAAATCGACTTGGCTGACTGTGGTTTTTCTCTCTGGAAACCGGGTTGTCTTAAAGGGCAATTTTAACCGGATACTCAACAGGGGTGTAAAAAGACACTATAGAGCATACAGACTCTGCCACTGCTCTACCACGGAAAACATTTAAGCCTTTTCTATAGAAATTGATAGCTATTCAGTTATCCAGTAAATTTGATACACCCACAGTATAAAAATTTAGCAATCCCATTAATAAAACTAATCTATTTTTTTTCAGTTGTTTTCTGAATGCATCACTGATAATGATTTCTATAAAAATTATTATTAAAACAATTAATGATGAGCTCAAATAAAACTTGGAAAAGTATGAAAAGTATGATAATCCACATGATGCAACCACTTTCACTTTAAAATATTAAGTTATCTCCAGAGAAGTTGCATACTGTAATTGTATTATTCTGATGTTTGTTTATAAATGTAAACTCCATGCGGGCTTCTTAAGTTGGTAACTGTTTCTGGGGTGCTAAAACCAGGAATTGCCATTTCATTTCCGTAAATGAAGATTTATGAAAACTATTTGGCAAGTATCCTCTTTAACAAATTGCCAGCCCATTTAGAAGGAGCCGACCGGTTTTGTCGTCAGAGTCGCTGTCCTTAGGGAAAATACATTACTACAAACTGTGAGAGATTTGGATGTTTTCTTCCCACTTCCATTCCTTACAAATCTTTGGAGAATTGATAAAGCTGTTTTGCTGACGAGAAAACAGTTTTTGCAGCCAGTTCTTTGGGATTTCCAAGGTGTTAGAATCAACTGATATGACAGTTCAGGGAGAAAGGAAGAATTGCTCTCTGGAACATTTAGCTAACACCTTCAGCTCTTTAATACAATTATATAAGAAAACTTCATTAGTTTCCAAGTTGACGACTGGTGCTGTTGGAAGAAATACTTGCAAATTGAGAAAAATAGAAGATAGAGCACTTATGGTAAAAACCACAGAGGGAGTACAAGGATTGAGTTTTCTGTCGCGGACCAGTTTATCTTGTCACCTATAAGAAGTACGCCTAATGGAACATTTCACTATCTTCTAATTAAGTAGAAACCATCAACTGAAAATTACTTCTGTGCTCAGCTAACCTTTCAATCACGTGTACATTTATTTTATAATGGAAAGTGTTTGAACAACACACAGGAAAGTTCAGCATGGGGGATATGGGGACTTTGCAAGAAACTTACACAAACCCATCATTAATTGCTAAGTATTATTGTGTACACGTAAATAGGAGAAAACAAACAACTATCATGACATTTGTTTAAATCCAGTCAGAGAAAATCTGACTTAGTGTTGAACAATACAAATCTATTGTTGACTACAGTCTTTGTGATAATGTCATAACTTAAACTTGCACAATAGCTTAATGTCCGCCCTACGGTACGGAGTATCAAAACAAACCTTACATAATGTTTCAATGCTTTGTATTGACATTTCACCCAAACTTTAACACGTTATAATCAGGCCGTTTCTCTTTACTTTATGCCACTAATAGAAAATCTCATTAATTATGAATATCTTGCTTTCTGACCTTGAAAACCCCTGACCTTTGATCTTAAACTGTTAAAAGGAAGGGTGGCACTGCATATTTCAAATACCCTAATATTGTGAAGCTAAAAATTGTACTTCAATATTTCTTGAGACAGAGTCAATCTGAGATTTGGCTAGTTCTTTATAACGATGTGTACATGTATGTAGGGAGAAAGGAAGATATGGGTGTTGTGCCATGCAAAAGGTTGACTCACTCATATGATTGTTTTATAGCCAAAATTGTTACTTTGTTCATTTGATTTATTAGGTTTTAATGTCATACTTAAGGGTATTTCACTTATATGATGTTTGATTGTCAACTTTACACTATTCCTTACTTAGCTGTAAATATGGTGGAAAATGCTAGAAAAACTGAGAGGAAACCATATTCTGAGTGCATGATGATATTTCTTGATGTCTGAAGAAATTTAAATCATCCGAAGATTTACAGTAAGCCTCAGTTGAATATACTGCCAGTAAAGAAGGATTCTGTCATAGGGTGCATATATGCCCCGGATGATCCACTTGCTAAACTAAGATGATATCCGCATTGTTAATTGTTTATCAAAGATAACCCTTCTGATTCCACTGCCCCAGTACCCAATGAACTTAAAACTTTATGTCAACAATAGAACAGTTTAGAAAGACAAAAATAATATTGCTATATTATTTTTTTAAAATGAAAGCCATGCAATATTTTTAAATTGAAAAGCTATGATATGTAGGACTTTTATTTGTACTGTTTCATAGGACCGATTTGATCTTCAAAATGTATGACAAGTTCGCATATTGTATTAAATTTGCAAAAGAAAAACAGAAATAGTTTTCTATATATTTCCTAGCACATTCAAAGAGAATTTTGTTGACTAGTGGATTTACTAGATTTGCAAAGCAATGATAAAATAATTACTTTGTTTTTTTGTAATATATAACATAACCCTTGACAAAGATTACTCTCCAGCAAATTTTTTTTCCCCATCTACACATTTTTAAAAACCATTCTACATTATTAACGTGGAATACACTTTATTTAAAACGGTTGAGAGTAAAAGTGTTCATAAAATCGGTGTGAAATCTAAACTAAGGAACCTGAAATTCAACCCTTCGAAAACCAACAACCGAGCCCTTAATATTGCTCAAAATGAAATATAATCCAGAGAATTTCAATTAATATATCATACAGTCTGTCCAGTGAGACAAAGAATAAAATGATGATTAAAGCTTTAAAAACTGAGGTGGGCAAATAATGAAACAGGGGCGGGGCAGACAGCTGACATTTTTAAGACTATGGGCTTTGTGGTCAGAGCTAGAGGTGCATTCCCAGAATTCATCTGGTTTGAGTTTGTCGCAATTACCTCCTAGGTCGGCTCAAATTGATACATGACTGAAGTAACTACTTCAGGGGCTAGTTGTTCTCAGTAAACGATATTACAAGCTGATAGCAGCTTCCATGGTACCAATTATCTCACAGTCATCTACAACCCAAATGGTTTTACTGAGCTTTGATCTAATTGCTGTGAAGGGAATCAGAGATCTACTAATATAACTTGTGTTACTAACACAAAAAAGGGGTGATGAAACTAAATTAATGCTGCTAGCCACACAGCCACACCTAATCTCTACATAATTACTTTCATTTGCTGTGTATTTCGATACAAAAAACTACTTATAAAAACATTTAACATGACTTCTGGTTCTACATATCATACAACATAGGCGGATTTTTAAATAAATAAACTAAAAAATGTTTCAAAGGGTTTATACATGTAGTATACATTTTAATATCACATTCGTCATTAAAGGACATGTTTAAGTGGTATGGTAATATTAAATAATTTCGCCGAGTTTCCAAGCTAGCCTTTCATTTAAACAAGATTATGTGTGAAAGCAATTTGGCATTTGCATAATCTAAACAGATCTTGGGCAATAATTATGGAAAGAAAATTGCTTCTTGCTAATTTAATTGCTCTGTGACAATTTTCCAACGCTGTGTATGGTTGAAATGTGATTTAGTGTATGTTGATTTCACAGCAGCAACCCCTTGGAGGAATCTATGTGCAGTAATTCAAGAAATAAACCCCAAATTTATTCAAGTCAATAAAATCATATGTCTGCAATTGTCTGAATTTTTTTATTTTCTGCCCTGGCCATATAGACGAATTCTCCAACTGTAAATTTGTCAATAATAATAGTCCATTTATGAAGTAGTAAAAGAAGTATTTCTATGCATCATTTCTCCAAAGTTTGAAAACAGCCTTGACACTGCCGAGCACTATGCCACAGATCATGGGTGTTTTCCCTAAGTAGTATTAGGATGATTAACTTAGCTGGTAAGCATGGGGATAGGGAAAATAATTACAATTTTCATATTAAACGCGACATAATCGTAATGGGTGGGACAAGCAGCAAGATGATACGGGGTAATTTTCTGGTCATTATTTGCTCAACCCGCGGCCGTCATCAGCTTCATATAATGCTGTCTAACATGTCCCGTCTAGAACTTGGTCAAACTTTCAAGGAAATTATGCCCAACCGGATATGATTTATTCCCAAATGCTTTTATACATCATTAAGTGTCAGGAGCTGTAAATTGTCTACGATATTATTTGCTGTTTCCCTAGGGGTTTTTAGGCGGATTTTCTTACATGGTCTATTCAGTACTTTCCTTCTCACGATACACTGGGCTAATAAGTAATGCTTCCTGTTCTCTACATAAACCTAAACAGTTCCTTTTGTAATTCTTTCATAGGAGGCTTTGTTATATTTCTTAAAATTTAATTTTTAGCTTAATTTCAAGCAATTACTTTCTTACATATTAAAATCTAAGCTAAATTATGAAACCACTTTTAAAAAAAAATTAAACTAAAAATATGTCCAATACCCAGTCCAGGCATTATACATGTAATAAGTAAATATACATGTTAACACCTAACAACCTAACTTTCACTATTCTGATAAACGTCTTATACAATTACATGTACTTAGTCATTCGAAGCTCAGCCCTGGTTTAGTGATGTCATCCCACACATTTCTAGAGGCTTAACTTAAAGACATATCATGGTTTTCCGCAAAACATCATGACATCCTTGTTAACAACACGAAACTTTGCTATTTTTTTTTTACACTAAGTCCTCATGACACTTTAGAATTCAGCCAATTCTATGGCTCAATTATTTGAATACTTTTTCTCTTTACTGAACACTAGTAAAGCATAAATATTTGTTATGAATTATTAAATGAACAGCTGAAAAGCAAGTGAGAACAAACAACAATTTTTGTACCATTATGTCACATTGTGTGTAAGATCATTTAACTGCAGCACAATGGAAAACAAAACTCACTCAACATCATTAGCAGGAATTTTATTTATCAGCTAACTCAAATGCTGGTGAAAACAAATTATCCAGCCCAATATTTTCCCAGGATTCGAACCCACAACTGAGAAAAGTGAGTTGTACAGATGTAATGATGCAGCCAGTCAACCTTATGATTCATCATCAGCTTAATCTAACCACTTGAACTTAAGACAAGAGCTTAGCACGCTTTAACTTTTAGGACAAGTATCTTTAGCTTAAAGGAGGAAGTCAAGACTTTAGAATGTCTTCTCAAGTTTGAATGATATTGCGACAAACGGATACTCACAAGATTATGAAAACTTATAATTTTTTATTTTTTTTCTATAGTTATCTTAAATTGGCAATCTGACACAAACGCTAACAAAATGATATAGTTTGTTGACTGGGTGGAAAAAGTGCTTGTTCGTTTGATTGGGGTTGAAAGTTGTACTTTACATTGCTTCACTTGTATGATGGTTGTGCCAGTTAAACTACACTCTACATCACTGGCAATAAACAATGACCAGACTAGACAAACATAATACAAACACTCAAATAGATCAGCTTCATATTGCCTATAATCTCAGAGAGCACCAGGGCAACATGGAGCACACCCAAACTCCCTCATGTAAAAGTGAAAGCTGTTTGTGTTTATTTATTTGTGTTTATATGTATTTATGTGCATTGAAATGTAAAAAAGAAATCATTTTGGATATGAAACTAGTAAGTAGTGTAATTTATAATTAGAAGTTTTAATTCATTTTACTTACATTATCAATAATGTTCTGGTAAATAGGCGCAATTTATAAACTTTGAAATTAAAAATGGAAATTACAGAAAAGTTTTTCCATGTCAAAGGAAATGATGAATAATTTGTTTACTGTTCAGAGAAATTATATATATAGTATTATAATAACCCGTGGATAGGAATAATTGTCACATGCCCTAGAATGTGGTGAATAACTTCCTTAATAACACATAGTTCATGGTAAAAGTGTGTGAGTTACAATTTTAACACATACTCAAATGATCATTTACATAAAGAAAAATTTAAGGAGATTGTTGTCTGAGACTAAAGTTGTCGAGTTTAATAAAATATACTAAAAGCTTAAAAAAAATATGTTTTCAATTTGACCTGGCTTGTTTGATTTATCAATTTATAGTATTAATTTATAATTAATCAGTGACTACCTGTGTATTATAATCAGTGGTGTTTAAATACTGTCGATAGTCCAATGTTATTTGATGAAGAATGTTGGTGTGGTCCGTACAGGAGCCAGGTGAATGGGCTTAATGAACAGTTTTATAATGATGATACCTGTGGAAACTAGCTACAAGTGCTCCCCTGGACATTAACTTCAACCCTGATCCCGCATAAGCCACAGGTACAATTAGCTCCAGTAGAAAAAACTTGTTTACAAATCTCATCTATGTCAATAAGGGGAGAGTAAGCTGAGGGGTTTGCTACGCCAAACAGTTAGGTTAGACACCTTGTTTTCTTCAGGCTAATCCTCGACTCCTCCTTTTTCAACGAGTGTGGCGGATTGTCGAGACAAGAGTTCGCGTGGGGAAGTTAAACGCTATTAGAAGCTCATTAGAGCCTTGTTGCTGTACCTTAATGTGGACTCTTCAGCCGAATGTACACAGAGCGAACGCGCCGAGCCTGCCACAAGGTCGCCAGCAATTTAAGACAGGGATTTAAAACAAGACGCTTCCTTGCTACTTACTTCCTCTAACACTGACATTTTATACATGTAAATTACAAGATTTAGTAATGGCGCCACCCCCACGCACTTTGTTACCAATTAAGACGACAAAGAATGCCGCGCCATTAGCTAAACATTGATTAGAAGAGTCCTAGGGTCTTAACCTTCCTCCTAAAATCCTCACCTGACTGAAGGCTGATTAATTTACTCTTCTTAAATGATGAGCCCTCAACTTACTTGTTCAGTTTTCTTTAAACTTTCACTTTCAAAGTCTACGATTTCTACATGCCCAATATTATTCACCAATAAATTTGTTCACTGACTCAACAAACGTCTAGGTACCTGTTAAAAAATGAAAGTGTACAATAGTAACTTGCTTACCTGAAGTTGCTGAACCATTTGACCAGTTGGGCAGTGTTGTTTTTGTTGAATTTTATGTCTGGAAAATACATCTTCAGAATGGCTGAACTTGGGTACCGGACAAAGAAGAACATCAGCTTTGCTTTTCTTAAGTGCATCGGTGTCAAAGTACTGGTGTAGGAAAGGTTAAGGAAATACTCTCACATATAATTCTAACATTATAAAAACTAATGAAGATCTGTTTAACATATGATGTAGGCTAAACAATTGGTAAAAATAATGTTAAATTCTATTGCTATCCTAAAAATGAGAACATACATGTAAATAGTTTATCCTAAATCGATAATCTGTATTTTTTTGTTGTTATATATTTTACATTGTGTTGTTCAAGGGAGAAAACAGCAAATGTTAGAGTAAAAAACAAAAACAAAAATTAAATAAATAAATAAAATACATGTTTTTGTATATCATAATTCATAATTTTTATTTCAAATTTCTTTCAGCGGATGTGTCATTTATTATCAATATCAAGAAAATGATTCTGTCCCGTCCAAAATGTTAAAATAGTTTGACGTCATAAATTGAAGAAGTCAGTAAACAGTATTAGAACCAGGCTTGAAAGCTTGTGGGATCTCTTAATTTTACACTTGTATTGTTCTGGCCTGAGAGCGTTGTGAACTTAACACCAACATAAGGCTGAGCGTCTAAATGAATATTCTTACACACACAGCAAAGTTAGTTATACACAGACAGCGGCTTTTATTGGGATTAAGTTGACTAAGCTGAGCGACTGTTGAATCTGTTAAGGCGAATCCCTTAAGTGAAGTAGCAAGCAATGAACTAAATCAACCTCCAGCTCGAAAGCCAATCAAAATTTGTGATCATCATCTCCAAGGGTAATTTTTTCCTACTCAATTCTTTTTTTCTCATAATTTCTCAGTTCTCACATCCTCCAAAGCATTCATGGAAATTTTTCGGAAATATTTCTTTTTGTCGCTAAACCATTAGCCAAACCAAACAAAATTCAATTAAGAGGGCTATAGCTGTAACAAAGCCATAAGAGAGACTGCCGGGTGCTGACCAAATAGATGGACACATAGAGGCTGCTCTGGTAATAGAGTAAGGGACATAGCCCATCTCCAGAGACCTGTTAAAAACTCGCTCTGCCAAACAAAATGACGCTTTTGGCAGCGCAAACGCCACCGATCAGGGATTAATTGTGCTAGCATTAGAGGTAATGAATATGTCCGTCGGTGGTGGATATTAAAAAGATACGCTGAAAAGAGAATTGTGTTCCCTGGCTGGGATATTTGTTTACCTCAAATGAGAGACCATGCAACGGAATTACCAGCCAGGGACCCTGGAGAAAACAGTCTATTTCCCTTCGATCAGTCTATGAAAATCAAACGCATTATTGGACTAAAGAGTGCGTCTACTAGAGGGTTGTTACTGACACCGACCAAACAACTCCTTGGCCGCACCGCTGTATGGATAGAGAGAATGATGGGATACTAGACTATTTGTCCGACTAAACCAATGAAGTGTCAACACGCCTGACTAATTGATTCTCCGTTTCCCAATACATTTTACATGTATAGATTGGTATTAAGGGGACTTCTGACTTGCCTGTTTATCAATAGATATCAGAAATTAAGGGCCCAATTGGGACTTGTATGGTCTGAAGTCAAACAACTTGGGAATAAGTAATTCCTGCTTAATACTCTTTCATAGATTTCTATCAAACTAAAACATATGGAAATTGAGAGAGATAAAAATGCCAAGGTCTGTTGTGCAAATGAGTAAGAGATTAACTATCCTTGTATATAAGTATTAACTTCCCATATATGATACTAAAGAGAAAACCTATTTTCTGATGAATACAAGTGCTTTAATAATTTCTGAATTAATTATTTACGAGAAGTACTTAGCTGGCAGCATTTGTTGGAAAACAATTATTCATATAAAGGAAATTATTTAGAATTATTGTTAAAAATTTATGTTAAAAAGCTTAATTTAAAATGCATAATTAAGTAAAAATATATACTAGCATATAGTGAAAGCAGAATAAATTCACATAAGACCACCGCATTAAATTAATTAATTTGCACAGGATAATTATCTTTACAAACAAAATGATTCTATTCAATTCCAAAATAAAAAAACATTGCCCTATTTATTAAAGTATTAAATTCATATTTTTAATGCTGTAGACAGTGCTGAACTATACCTGGTTGTTGGAAGTATTAAATGACCTATACTACAACATAAAGCCAGGCTATAATGAAGGGTTATTTCTTATTCTAGATTGTATCTACCCCTATAACGACTAACACTCTTTTTGATGACTAATTTCACAACACAAATCATAGCATGTTTACAGAATCATAGTAGAGATTATAAATGAATTATTTGATAAAATAGGATGTTTACAAATTTCTGTCTCAGATCAAATGAATCTGTAACAACATATTAATTTTTATATTGAAATACAAATTATTCATCTTAGTTATTTTTTTCACAATGACCAAACCAAAGCATAAACTCAAAAACTGAAAGACATCATGAATCCAAGGCTTTTAAAAGATAATGGCATGAGGGTCATTTAAGAGGGTGATATAATTGTCCCATCTGCATTTGTCTCACCCTCTTGACAGATAGCAACCAGATCGCCATATTGAAAGTACAGACTGTACAATTCTTCAATTGTTTGTACATATCCTATTTTTTGTGAAACTAAAACTATTGAAATTAAATTCCCTTAAAAAATTTCAACACAGAAACTAAGAGTCACTTATGATGTATATTTTTTTTAATTTATGTTTCGTGTAATGCTATACTCTTCTTTTTTCCCCCTTTTAACGAATATAAAGAACAATGTCAGACACAACTATGGCATGTGGTTCTATTTCCTAAGTTACCCCAAAATGATGCCCTTGGGTTAATTCCCATCCATTACACAAGACTCTGATTAAATATTAATACAGAGTTAAATTTCTTCGACCTGGGCTAAAGGGTTATAAAGGCAACAATTTGTACTGATCATGGGTTTGTTAAAATGTTAATCATGGGAATTGGCCATTGACATTCCAAACGTATACCACAAGAGATGCTGTCAGCCCACACACAAGGTTCTCATAGCATCAAAGCGAATATTTTACAATAGTTTGAAAATAAAACAAAGGAATTATTATATAGCTATTCAATACATTTTTTTTAACTTCATGTCGTCAATGTATCATTGGTCGTTCAGCTTTTTTTATTCTTCATAAATATTATTATCTCTCAAAATAATCAAAAAAGAAAAGAAAAAAAAAATAATTTAATCACAATGTTTTGACAAAAAAATCTTTTTTTTAAAATGCAAATTGCATGTAGATTTTCAAAACAATTATTTAAAGTGTTCATTAATATAATTCTCTGAATGTAGGGTCAGTTTGGGCCATTCTCAGACAATTAACTCTGCCAGCAGGCTGACAATAAACCCTGCCACTTGAAAAGGTGATAAAACATTGTCAGTCTTTAAAATTGGTAACAATACTGTCTTACTTCCAAAATTAACCAACCAGAAATAAAAAGGCCCCTTCTATTCTCGGGTTTGCCAACAGATAATTTGATGCTGAGATAATTAATGCAGACCTTTTTATTAGTGTGCCCTTAAGAGGTCTAAAAGGGAGTCTGTTTGTAGCTGTATCAATACAACACTTCCCCCCACCCCCTCCCCACCTGGTATGGCCTAGGGCAATGGGACAATAAGGTCAGCCGATCTCAATCTCTTAAGGGGAGTTTTCTTAAGAGGTGTGGGTTTGTACCTGGGCACTAGAGTTAGCCCTTCAAATTCCTATCACAGTTACAATCGCTCTTAATAAGGGTGGCAACTCCTTTTGAAGATATAACAAAGGCCAATTCAACTGGGCATATGTTCCAAGAGCCTACCATAAGGAAAGCAGGTTATAACAAGTCACTCCATGGCCCAATAAATCTAAACCACTAATTACACAATTCACCTGGCCTAATAAATCTAAACCCCTAATTCACCTGGACACTTGTTACATACTTTTTCTGTTTACATCTTTTTTATTTTTTATTTCTATTATTAATATAAACATTTTTTGAAAATAAAAAGCTTTGCATCCAAGGCTTCATATTTAACAATATCAGCAACACTTATAGGTTTAAAAATATACTTACAACTAATGTAACTTATTCACTGACAAATTATTTAAAAATTACTAAAATTAAAACAAGAATCTACTTTAAAAATGAATAAAATAAAGGCTATGTGTTTTGTCCCTATTCACTGAATTCTCCAGACTGGTAGTGTGATAGCTACTTTGAGAAAAGGAAAAGCCTATTTTCTCAAATCAATTAGTATTAAGAGGAATTACCTTCAGATTTCTGCTGCCAATAGCTCCCTTTAATCAAGGTTTTGTGCGTTTTTAGCTTCATGAGCTGGCTTTGATATTTTCAATCAACACTTTGTACCGTTGCTTTGCCAATAGCAATCAAAAGGTAAGAAAATCAAGCTTTCTTTGTGTGCAGAATTTATAGAAAATGTTCATTTGAGCTGAAAATGGAAGCAGAGAGCGGAACGCAGGGGAATAATCAAAGACATAGGCGGGTCTGGCTTACCAGGTGTCAATGCCTCAGTGATGTTAATGTGTTTCTCGTGTTGCAGTCTATTTATACAGGTAGTGTTCTTCAAACTCTGATTGTTGATAGACTTAAGAAGGAAATCAGGGCGTATTGCCATGGCAGTTTCACCGATAACGCCACGGGAAATTGCTACTTGAACATATCTCAAAAGACACTGGCTTCATCTCTTTAAAGTGTGAAGTAAATTAGTCAATTATCGACGAATGGCTTCTGACATAAACTGCCATTAAGCACAAAGGATGTAATTATAAAGAACAGTTTCGAGTTCGACCAGTGCCTTTCCTCACAACTTAGAGACAGTGGTTGTTGAGAAGCTCTAGTGTTTACCTTTCTCGCCATAGCAACCATTCTCTACACAAGCCCCGGCCCCCTTAAGAAACCAAAATATGAGTCTTAATTAACCCTACTGTTAAGTGTTTTTGTTCATAACACTCAGCTCAAAACAATGCCAGTCCATGCAACGTTTTCCCTTCTAGAGACAAAGAAATAAATCATTTGCCAATTCTTTAAAAGAGAAACTGACAGAGAAAATAAGAGAAATTTATAGAAAAGAAATTACAAAATCACTTAATTGCTTAATAATAATAAAATTTTTCAAAGATTTTTGTTTAGTCTGATCTCAATGTGATAATTTTTGTTTTTTTAGAAGGGAAATGATGAAAATATATTAAGAAAATGGAAAGATTTATAAAAAAAAATTCCCAGCCAATAAACTTGCTCAGTAATTAAAATAAAACTATATAAGTTGTAATTTTGTTTTACATACAGCATGATGAATAAAAATTTTAATATTTGTTTCTTTTTTATGTGAAGAAAATAATTAATAAATATATTAAGTCATCTAGATTTTTGTCCTAAAATCTGTCTGGTAATTTCTCTATAATTGGTCTAATTTTTAAAGATAACGTTAAAATATATATATATATGTACATGTACACAGAGTTTATAAAAAAAGACTTGAAGTAAAATAAATGTTTCTGAAAGTGTTGTTATAAAAACAGGGATGTAGTTATACATTTATGTTCATTTATGTAAAAGCTGCACATATTGCAATCAATTATTATAAAAAAGTTGGTTTTGCTGCTTTAAAATTTAAATATCTAGTTTTTCTCATGATGCTAGGTTTATACTGAAACAAAATGTTAATTCTATGTCGGTACATTACAAAATTGACTACTTAGGAAGGGTAAGTTTGGTAAATATACATATAAGAAAAGATTTCATAACGCGAAAGAATTCTTTTTAAATAAATATCTAGCAACTGATAATAAAGAGAAAGCTAGAAACAGTTTATAAAGACTCAATATGTAACCATATATAGAAAAAAAAGGTACTAAAAATACCTGGCTCTTATATTGTAAATTCTTTATGAAAAGGATATCAAATGGTATGAATCATAGGAGGCATCACCTGGGCTGTAGGAGTCTCGTTCTCGTTTACCATTGGACAGGTGGGCACCCTCAGATGCAGAGATGTGGCTGGCACCCGGTGAGCCCTGGTCCGCATGCAGTGGAGAGTGGGTGGAAGATTGAGGTGTGGTATCGTGATGATGGTTATACACCTGTTCTTCATAAAACCGCATAATGTCTGAATGTTGGAGGCCAGGGTTTGGGATAGCCACCGATGTGGGCAATAAATGAGGAAATAAATGAGGATACGCCGAGGGAGAACTACGCCCCATTGTTAAGTCACTATGTGAACTGACTGGAACAGTTTCTTGAAGTAAAACACGGGCAGCTCGTGGAGAAAGTCTGGTGTCTGTCACCTTAGTGCGTTTCTTCTTGGGGGTGTTCACCACAAGTGGAAGAGCTTCCGTTTGCTCGGGCTCCACCCCAAAAATCATAGGTGTGGGAGCATGAATCTGTGCGGGCATGTAGAATGGCATGCCAGGGTAGGGGGGCAATTGAGGCATTGAATGGTGTGTGCGGGGCATGTCCATAAACCCTCTTAAAGGTGAATCAAGGAAAGATGTTTTATGATCAAACCGGTCTTGTTTTTCGAGAAAGTCACTCCTCTCTGCTGTTTTAAGTGGTTTTGATGATGACTGACATTCTTTATGATTATTCTCAGCGAATTCTGGCATCTTGGAGACACTTTCTGAGGGTCGTGGAGAAACTCTTAAAGGCTTATTTTCCTTTTCAACATTCTGAGAATTCACAGTATTTTGACTGTCCGTTCTTTTAGGTTTTGTAACAGGGCTGAGAAACTTTGTTACAACACCATCAATAGCACTCCCAACAGCATCAGCAATTTCAAATTTTAGCATGCTGGCAAAGTCTTTTAAACCATCTTTATCAAGATTTTGAGTATTTCTTGAAGAAGTGGAAATATCCGGAGATAACTCTGAACTAGAACTTTCTTTTAAAAGAGAGCTTGCATCAAGCGATGTTGAACTAAAATTTAAATTTCTGCAGAGTGTTGAATCTTCTTTTTTACTGCAAATTTTATCAGATAATATATCTAAGTACTTACTATCTTTGTTTGCCCTCAAAGAAAAATCCGCTGAATCTTTTTCTTCCTCATCAAACAAGTCCATGTACTGTTTCTGCATTTGCTGAAGAGTTTTTTGCACAAAATGTAATTGTTCTTTTAATTTGTTTCTTTCTTCCTGTTTTCTATACTTGTTAGCTGAATGAGGGGCATACTTGGAATCATGTTGCTGGGGTTGGTACTGTTTCCTTTTAGGGCGTCTCATATCAGGGGAAAGCTGGGCACCCATATCAGCCCCAATGCCTGAAGGTGATGGGCGCATGCTGGTAATAATATTCTCAACACGAGCACGTTTTGCTTCAACACTGTCACCATCTTTAACTGCTTGACCATTGCCGTCTTGGTCAAAATGATCGGAATTTCTTTTCTCACCGATGTTTTCATCTTTAATGTCAGAGTCCATGGTGTCAGTCTCTCCAAGTTCTTCGTCGCCGTTAAATCTACAGGTATCCGTATAACTGTCTCTATCTGAATCACTCTCACTGTCGCCATGAACACTCACTCTAAGACTGTCACGTTCATCCATTAGGGCAGTGTGGGAATGAGAAGAGTTGTTCTTCATAAGATGTGCTATTAGATCAGTGTTATCTTGTCCCTCTCTTCCTGTGACCATCAACCCTTTCAAGCTGTTGTTGTTTTCACGGAGTGCTCTGTCCTTATGTTGCAAAATGTCCTTTAGAAGTTTGGATGTCTCAGTAGGGAGTCCTAATTGTTCTCTGTGTTTGGAAAGAGCAGCTGGCACCCCAGGAACTGAACACTTGTTGGTCTCTTGTGATATTAGTAATGACTCCTCTTCGATAGGTCTTACGTTTTCTGATAATTCCATGTCTTGCTCTGCGGCAAGACGCATAAATCCTTCAGAAGTGGTATCACCCACCTCTCTCATAGCAGAAAGAGTAGCACTTGAATGAAGCTGGTTGTAATAAAGTCTTCTGGCACAGAGATCTTGGTAAATTAACCAGTTAAATTCCACTCTCTGTTGAGGGGTCCAGTGACTTGGAGGAATACTGTTTAACGGAGAAGTTCTGTTTGGAACAAGGGTACAATTTGAAGTACTCATAAGCTGTCTGCTAAAACAAGAAAAGTCTCTAGGCTGGGGAGGAGGACTTAAAAAATCAAAGGCTAGTAAAGCTGAGCTAGTCTCTAAATCTCTCGAGTTCTGACTGCCTAGCATTGGCTCTTCTGATGGAGACAGTCTACTGCTTTGACTAGCTACAGCTTCTCTCTTACAAGTATAAGGGATTCTCCAAGGTCTACCATCCAGCTCCCTCCAAGACATGTTTCTCATTGGCTGAGAGGGAGCTGGTGGGCGGAAACCTTTGAGAAAGCTATTGTCACTCTGTTCTTAGGCCAGCCTTAGTGACAGCCTGTCTAAGTGTGTCCATTATTCAGAGTACAGGGGAGGGGGGTGTCTATTGATAGCTCACCTAACACAATAGAGACAGATGTTTCATAGGAAATTGTCTCCAGCAGTGAAGCTGAGTTCCCTAAGCCAGAATAGGATGATCTCTGCCTAGACTGCTCTCTCATTGGTTGAGGTGGTCCTTGACACTTTATCCACAGCTCACAGTGATACTAGCACTTCATACTGAGTTAACAAGCCAGGGGATAACAAGGACTTAGAGGTGTCAATCAACTTAGTCCTGGCACAAGCCACATCTTCTCTTGGAAAAAAAGCCAAAACAATCCTACAATGCTATTCTCCATAGTCCACTTTCTTCAAAGGTCCTGTGTTATGCCTGTTTGACACTTGAGACTTTCCTAGTGTTATTAACAAATACCATACAAAGGGAACACAAAATGTTAACATACATAGCATTGAGAAAACATATGTCTACATGTGTATTTATTCAAGGGGTTTAGAGGAACACTATAGCAGGATACTTTCACTTCAGATATATCCTATTATGCATTTGCAATTTTGTATCAAATCTAGCCACTTTTAATTTCATATGATAAGACAAAGTTGGTCTCACATGATAATATGACACATTCCTTATAACATATTTATGAGCAACCCAGACTTACTAACCACAAAAATTATATTTCAAGATCGCTCACAGTGCTATGATATTCAATCAAAATTCTAAAAGCATATTTATTGTATACAGGGTATTTATATAACAAAAATAGTAACATTAGTAACAAAAAGAACAGTATACTTACTGTTAGGAGTATACATTTTAATTAGATTTGTACAACAATGATAGATTATTTTTTTCATTATTTTCAGAAATTAAAGAAAAATAGCATCAACAATATTTACTGATGTTTTGAAAATTTTGCAGATAACTACACGTATACTGAATAATATATACAAAAGCATTATATTAAAAAGTTCTAATTTTTAATCAATTCAGAAATATTAAAATCTAAATTGCTTCCTTAATTAAGAATTCTTATAATATTTGTATAAACCTGGACACCTACCATATATGTACCATACATATAAGCAAATACATGCATATACAAGTCTTAATCTAATCAAATTATTGTTTATCTTGACACTCCAGAAAGTTTATATTCTAGAAAATCAGCACTATGAAAAGTTTAGAAAATTGTACAATTAAAATTTGTACGATTTTTGTCCACAGTTTAACTAACATAATTTGTTCCATTATTTTTCTTATTGATGATTGACTCTTTTTCAAATAAATCAACAAGTCTTTTCTTATTGATTTCAATA
>JAVFBX010203291.1:0-12464 GCA_034783855.1 Mopalia kennerleyi | reverse complement strand
ATAAATAAATAAATAAATAAATAAATAAATAAATAAATAAATAAATAAATAAATAAATAAATAAATAAATAGGAGAATATAACAATCAAGATAGAGACAGAATAAAAGCTATATTTTTTAGTCCATATAAATTTATCATATGAATCCAAAACGATAACCTCATTTCGACCCCATATTTCAGCATGTATTACGCCATCATAAGATCTCCTGATGATGGCCTTACATTACTTGTGTGTTATGTTAAACTCTTCAGTGGAACTAATGGTTTCTTAAACTTATTGTTCTTCAGAATTATATTAAGCGGTGTGAGTCTGATGTGTGAATCAAACATCACTGTATAATATTAACTCCTTTCGATGGTTTGGCAATACGGCCTAATTAGTGCGTCAGTATTTGTTATTTGAAAAACAATTTAGATGTAGAATTGCATACAGGAGAGACGGAATAAAGGACGGTAATTTAACACAGGTATTTATCATCATTGCTGTTGAGTTATTAACACTAAACACTAACAAATGTAAAAATAATTAACAATGAAGTCTCAGTGTTGTTTTACATTAAGCAGACTTGTTTTGTACATCAACGTCTTGACATGAATTTAATAGAACCGTTCAAAAATGTTATTACCTATAAAGTATCATTTTCAAAAATAGAAAATACAATATACGTTTTATTAAATACGAAAAGGTACATCATTCAGAAGGCATGTAGTTCTCGACGACCTGAAATGACCAGAATATTCCAAAACAGTCCAAATATATGACCTTTCATTACGTTTGTTACTAAAAAATGTCGTCTCAATTAACCTTTTTAATGATATTAGATCAAAAGACATTCTAGAAATAATTAATATAGTAAGAACAACATCATGTAAAACTGTCACAAATATACATTAAATTCTGTCCAAATTCGGTTAGAACGTTCTACAGATTTTTAAAATATATGTTTACATTTACTTGCTCCAACACTAATTCTGTTAAGAACAAAATAAAACAAAAATGAATAAAGTAAATCAATTCTTTCCATAAACATGTTCTTTTGTGTCTGGAAGATTCTCTTTAGTCCACCAATACAGGTGATGGGAGAGGGTCGATTGTCTCTTCCTATATCTCGAGTTTTTAAATTTGTTTAAGTGTTTTAACATTTAACTGGACCGTTTTGTTATTCGTTTCTGGAAAGTTGTAGAAAATACGTGTAAATATGGAAGCTATCATTTGTAGTAAAGGAAAGTGGATCAAGTTTATAAAGCCTGGGGCATGTTTGTTTTATAAATGTCACAGGGCATGGAGTTAACACGGTTCATTATGAACTATTGTCATCAACGAAACATACCATTTATAGTTAACATGGGTTAAACAAAGTGTCATTTACAGTCCACAATACGGGATAATGCCTGCGAGAATATCTGGTACGATATCAGGGCGTTGCAGTGTTGTTTTAAGCGAAAGGTGACACAAGTATTTCGGGTCAAACTACTTGTGTCTTTCTCAACCCCGACGACATAATAGTATAGTAAACTTGTTACAAATGACATTCCCTTATTATGCATGTTACACATTTGACCACAAAGGTTGCGACGAGCTAGCTTAATACCATCCTTATTTTGCTTTTTTTGTGACGAAAGAAACAAGAAACAAAAGGGCATAAATAATAGAAAAATATTTAGAAAATAATAATTATAATAAAGAAACAATTGGTTGACACTTTTTGTCCGTCATTCAACAGAAACTGGGATAATGGTTTCATTTAGTTTTTGCCACATGGTCAAGTGGAAAATATAGATTTCTAAAAACTGTATGGAAAATACAAGTGTGGGCTCTAATGCTGAATGCTATGCTGTAGCGCTTAGTAATTAACTATTGTCCTTGTCATTATCGAGTGTGCAGTTTTCGTATGAACTTAAAACGAGTATCTTTAATTAGTCCTGGATCAATGAAAGATGATTGTAATCATGAAGCAGTGGATACTTTCGTATTATGTCATCCTTGTTTCGGCACAGTAAAACAAATTGGAAATGTGTTTATAACCAAAATATATTAAACATATTGGATGACATACAGAGTTAACCTCCTACAGTTAACCTTGTGTAAATTGGGTATAAAACTAGGGCAAGTCTGTGTGGGGGCAATTGTAGACTGCAATTTGGTGAAAATTACCAGTTAGACCTTTTCGACAGGACGTGCAGTGTCAAAGTGATTTTATCTGAGACTTTTAATATTAGCCTGATATCCAAAGGTAAAGGTCCTATATATAATATGGATCTTCCGGTGGTACACAGAGAAGCATCAACGGCTGTTTTTGACGCGCATGTCAAATAATGTGTACAGATTCTAATTTTGATAAAAATAGGATGACAATAAAAATATTCGTTGACTCATATATTGTGTTTTGATAATCACATATGTTTCTAACTTGTATGGATGTTGATGCATGGTTGTGTATGTTTTATCTCCCAAGTGATTCATTAACTGACAAAGTGGTAATTGATTTAAATATCAAATAAAGATCAAAATTGTGTTGTTTGTTATTTGCAGACAACATACGTAAATACAAAACTATTAACAAACGTAAGATAAATAAAGCTAGGAATATAAATAAGTCCTATTAATGAAGAGCCTTGTGATGTTTAAATCCAAGACAAAGGCTTGCTGATCAGTGCAATATGTGATCGGTATAGAAAGACATTCAGTTATATTTTTTTAATTCAACAATTCGTACAGTTGAGGGTTACATATGTTGACATATCGATTAACGTCAAGGAATCGTGTCGGTACTTGCGTTCGCTGATGTCTGTGGGCAGATCATATGTGAATTTGGAGGCAAATGAGTGGGTTTAACAGGGTTTGGTTACCTTGAGTTGAAAGACTGCCAACAAAAGATTAAATGTAGCCAGTTTTAATTTTGTCATTCCTAATTAAATTGAAATGATTAAATTTAAAGCAAACTTAAAATCTGTTGATGTGTATATTTTTGTGTATTGTTCAACTCACGAGGTACCTACCCATAAACATCGTTTACGGATTGTTTTGTCAGCAAAATAGATCTTGATCAGACGAAATGGTATCCTGAGTATCTCAATGTTCTCTGTGTTTCTTTCGAATATACCTTTATGACAACGCGGAAAGGTGTTACACTCTTTTTACCTGTTCAATATACCACTCGTTTTAAAGCCCTGTTTGGTTAATTTCGGTGTCTTTAGTATCGAAACTGTATCGCATTTGTAATTGTTTTTATTACCTGGCTGGCAGCTCTCCCAATTAACCTTTGTATTTGCTTGCTGGATTAACATGGAGGAGAAATGCAGAGTAGTTTCAATCTGAGGGGAAACGGAGCGAACTGTATTCTGTCTATACGCTACACTATATACCCGTATATTTTAACGCCGACGACAATGTCAATCTAGCGAGGCCTGTCCTAGTTTACCCTAGTTTGCCCTCATACCTACATAACATGTATACCTTGGCGGCTGGGCAGAGTGCTGCGAACATTACATAAAATCTAAAGGTGTTTATAGCGATCAATACGTTGAGTGAAACATAATCCCGTTGATGTGTATAATTTATATGAGGTAGCTTCTTGGCTAGCTTTGTAACAGGGATATTCCAGGCTGGGACTTTAGCTGGTTTGTCACAAACAAATAGGTCTAAGGGTATGTCACACTCGCTATAAAGTTCAGCTAAACAATTCAATAATATATACCTAAATCTGTGATCGAATATATGCATATATCACCTTTTGTTAGTAACATGAGGAGAGTTTAGGACAGCGGTCACTGGTATCACACTGACAACCTTCTGACCTTAAAGTCTTTTTCTCATGCTAAAAAAAGCTCTTAAGACTTTATGAGACGAATAATAGACGAGAACAGAGATAGAAAGCGGATGGGCCTGCCTTACTACTTAACTGTCATCCGTTCGACATAACGCCGGCCGGCAAAGTTAAATTGCTGAGGCATAAAGAATATTCCCGAAAATTTGTGAACAAGTAGAACGGGTTTGCAAATTGTTGCTCGACCTATACGTGTATACGGGGGAGGTTTTGGCCAATGAACAGCCTGTAAATCATAGTACGGACGCTACCATTTAAGGCTCACGTCGTCTAGCTTCGTTGCAGTCGCCAGCTGAGAACAGAAGGATCGGGTTGTGTTAGTCGCTTTGAGACGTGAGTGCTTTTAAACAGTTAGTACTATCTTGTAGTATTGTCTGTCAACTGTCAAATTTGCTTGGATTTTATTACATTCGTACAAATTACAGAAGGTTTAAGACGAACATCGTTGGTAGTTCGTAGCAGGCTAGTTCTCTCGCAGTCGTTTTAAGTTCTTTTACTTTTTTCTTTTTCAAGCTCTTTTCTAAACTTAACAAGATGGATACGAAATCAAGCCGTGGCTCTTACAGAGAGGAGGTAACAAGAACCTCACGGGATAGCAGCAGCTACACCCCAGCAATCGGGAGCAGGACAACCACCATTGTCTCAAGGGGTTCATCTGGAGGCGGATTCCGAGGCTCTATGGGATATGACATGAGGCAATCCTACAGTTCTGGGGGGCTTAACTTGGCTCCAGGAACCGCTAGCCATGTCTCCAATGAAGGTGTCAACCACATCAAGGAAGATAGGGCCAGAGAAAAGAAAGATATGAGAGATCTGAACGAGCGTCTGGCCAACTACATTGAGAAAGTTCGATTCTTGGAGGCCCAGAACAAAGCCCTTCTTTCTGAACTGGAAAAGCTCCGTCGGCCCGTTGATCTGGACAAGATCAAGCAAATGTATGAGTCTGAGTTGAACCAAGCTCGTCTTGTCATTGATGAATTGTCAAAGGAAAAAGCCAACTTTGATGTTAAGATTGTCAGTCTTGAAGATCAGCTAGCGTTCGAGAAATCAGAGTAAGTTTTCCCTTTATTTTATTGACTAGTTAGTCTATTTCGAGTTAATCTAAAAATTCGCGCAAATTTGGGCAATTACCTTGGTTAAGATGCAAGGGCATTTGCGCTTTCATGTATGCTGTAAGTTGTACGATAGGTATATTCAAGATGGCACATGGTGACAAGTTACCGGCTGTCATAGGGAACCGGCATTTTAATGCCACGCCCATCTAGAGTCACATGACATGCTAGATATCCGGGCCTTCAGTATTTTTGCCTCACCTGAGAATCTATAATTGTAACCATTTAACAGATGACTGAACACAGAGCTGAGGTCATACTGTCCTAGTTAGACGAGAAAAGAGACTCACAAATTGAAATACTGCAATTGTGAAGTTTTGTCCTGTGATTGTCAATACCTGCTGAAAGAACCCAGTCCAGCAGTTCAATTATATTTAACAAAATATTTTTGTTCTAACTACTTACATTTATGGTCGAATGATATAGGGTTTGATTTTCTACTACTGTTGTTCGCCAAACGGTAAATTTATATTATATTTTCATTTTTTATAAGCAAAAAGCCTTTTCCACTGTTTATTATATTTAATAATTTCGTATATGGATAAGTTCCTGTTCATTAATAACTTACTCATTGGGTGCGTGCATTTACACGGAAAGTCAATGTTTTTTAACTTATGTTTCAAGATCCTGTATTTGTTAAACAAACTTTTTTACTGTACACACAGTTTGATCTCAACACACTTGTTCTCCAAGAGAATGTCTTAAGCTAAAACAATATACATGTCTTCACTACACTAGCATTGCTTTTATGCGCTTAACCAATTTGTATTAAGCGAGTCCGTTTTAGAATGGATATACATTATTCA
The DNA here is from genome assembly GCA_034783855.1 of Mopalia kennerleyi. Lineage (NCBI taxonomy): Eukaryota > Metazoa > Mollusca > Polyplacophora > Chitonida > Mopaliidae > Mopalia > Mopalia kennerleyi. Next base: position 6,718 of record JAVFBX010203291.1, on the reverse strand, counting down.
TGTGAAGAGCTGCTCCATATAGCCTCACCTTTTAACATACGGTTAACTCATGACCAGAAGCCGCGTGAAGGCACTCCTGTTTGTTCAGAATGCACCCACTACCAGGAAAAGTAAATCATCACAGTGCTACTGTTTTAAACAAGCTATAGTTCTGTAATATACGTATGGGATCTCCGGACACGCTGCATTCCTCCACGTATCCAGAACGCGAGAACTCTCGGCATGTATCTGTCTAAATCAACATTATGTTTTGCTGGGTCATGCGGGAAGCAATCGGGATTATACATATTAAAATCTTACATTTTGATGTATTGCGATAGCATGTGTAGAATTCGAAGTGGCAATATTTGATAAACCCTCGAGATAAGTGTGTTAAATTAGCTGTCCGGTCGTAAATCGAAAAACAGTTTTCGGATCTGTCCTCAGGCGGCCTCACGACCGCCTATTGTTATACTTTGAGGGTGAGGTCCAGACCTGTTTAACAGCGATACAATCTACAACCCGAAAGAGAACTGCCCGGAGACATTCATAGCAACTCACATAAACCAGGAGGTCAATCGGGGTCAATCTATAAGACGTTGAAAAGCATGTAGAACCCAGTTCATATAATCCATTGCCATATATGGCATGATGGCGTCATTGCGTACGTTATGAATATTCATTAGAATTCTACCTTTTGAATGAAAGCGACGCTCTTTACAATACGTGTGCTGATTCATTCGGTGAACTGCATTATGGGAGCTGTGAAACAGGATTTTCAGGTTAAACACGTTGACTGGCACAGCCTGTTAGCTTTTTAAAACTACATCAAATGTTTTTGTATTAAAAAAAGATATAGTTATAAAAAACGATAAGCATACGATATGAACCATGGGCGTTGTTAGAGGATAAAAACTGTAATTCTACTTTAGTTAAAAATGATTCTTTGTGTCAAACTGGGCAGTTGTTAAGTAACTAGTTGTAACAGTATAGCGAGATACATTGTAAGGTATAAACATTCTGTTATTTTAATAGCAATTATGGAAAGAAAGTCTTGCGATAAATTCTGGATAATTCATGCTTTCGGAAACGGACCAACATTGCTATATACTATTTTGAACCCAGTTAGTTAGAAAAAGGCTATAGGACATATTGCAGCACATGTCGTTTCGGACAGCCCCACTGCTCCCAGCGGTATCCAGTGACGAACAATTGTGACAAGTCAAAGTTAAATATTTGCACGAGGAAGGTTGAAAAACATTCTACCTTTAAAGTGGGTTATGTAAACTTAACGTATAACTGCTTCTGGTGAGTTCTATCAGTGCTTCGGTTTGTATCGTTTTTAGCACAGCTCACATCAATCGTTGATAAATCATCTGTACGAATGGATTCATTGGCTCTTTGTTTTTCTGTTATCAATGTCGAAAAAGAAACAAAACTTTAGAATCATCAGCCTAAGTGTTTTGTATGTGATATATGGCAGGATTTTCCCCTCGTATGTCAACCGAAACTATTAATGATACATGTCTGCAGGTCACCCATAACAACTCAGGAAGATTCGTCGGTATTAATTGATGAATACCACTGTACCAGTGTGATTATTTTATAAGCAATATATTATTGTGCCGCTGAGTAATATAGGACATTAACTAAGAAAGAATATATAGTGTGTAACTGTATATATGCATTGAAGAACTTGTTGCCGTGAGATTGTTCCCACGATGACTCATAATGATTAATTGATAGTCATTTATCGCTATGATTCCCATCCCGACCCCCAAAATAGGAACATAGTACAGCACAAAAATACCATACCAAAATAACAGCTATTGTAGCTATCGTCCATTTTTCAAATGTATTTTACAAATTTTAGCAATGAATCCCTAAGTATTAGACTTTTAATAGGATTTACCTTGGCTGCTTTATATCACAGAGAACAATATTGAACTCTAACTAAAACAAATAAAAAATAATCGCCAAAAGCATTCCAGGTATCTGTGTGTTCAAAGCTCTTGTTAAAAAATGAACCAAATCCCAAACTGCATTTTGATTCCGTTACTTGAACATAACTTTTAACTCTCTACTAGACGTGAACGTGAAGCTCACGAGAAGACCGAGTTACAAGCCAGGTGCGATCGTTTGAGCGACCATGTAGGAGAACTGGAGGGTGAACTGGTAACTCTGAGAGGCCGTGTTGAGAGTCTGGAGGATGAGAACCGACGACTCCGCGACCAGCTCAGGAAGTACCAGGATGAGATCAACCGACTCAGACAGGTACAACATTATCATATCTTTACACATCAGAACTCCGTGGTCATATCTTTAGGACTTAGAACTCTATGGAAATTAGTGTCGTTAATATTGTCGATAGCACTGCCTCGGCTTAGACACAAAGTAGTTTAGAAATTAGTTCAGACTGACCCCTTTCTGGAAACTAAATCATGCCTCACAAAGTCAGTTACCGACCAAGTCCCGCTGGGACAACTCTTTCCATCTTAAAAACAAAGCCTATTGTAAAATATTTACATAGATCCTTCTGGATGACCACTCGTTTTTGTTGTGATAAACGCTATTTAAAATTTCTCTACCAATCGAAATTATGTCTTTATTGACTTGTCTTCTTCATATATACTTTATCAATGCACCCATGTGGTCAATCGTTTTTCAGGACCTTGATGCCGAGACCCTTGCTCATATCAACGAAGCCAACATGAGACAATCTCTTGAAGAACAGCTTGCGTTCATCACCGGGGTTTATGAAAGCGTGAGTATCTGTTTATTTTTCTTCTTCTTGTCAACTTAATTGGTCCAAATATTACGAAATTACTTTGCAACACTACTGTCTTTGAAAATTTGTTTCGGTTTTGTAAATCAAAATATAAAACCAACCACTACTCTTCTCGCGCATAATAAAAGAAAAAGAAAAGGACCAAATGGAAAAAAAAGAAAGAAAAAATACGCACCTTCACATCGTTCAATGTAGCTTATTAAAAAAATCCTGAAAATGGGCCGGTGAATAATTCAATATGATAGACTGTTGCTGGTTCACGGTAATCCTGTCTGATGGTGATAGACTTTTTCTGTTTCCTGTTAACAGGAAATCAAGGAACTGACCATCCTGGCCAACCGCGACACCACCATCGAGATGAGGGAGTTCTGGAAGGGAGAGATGGGCAAATGCATGAGAGACATCCAAAACGAATACGACAATCGTCTGGATCTGATGAGAAACGACATCGAAACCAAATACAGCTTCCAGGTGAGTGTTTTTCATAGCATGCATGCTCTTAGACAATATATCTGAAGAGGAAGACGTTCATAATGTTTATAGTGTTAATCTTCGCCTGATAAAACAAAAGGTTAATAGATTTGGGCGACATCATATTTACTTATTATACCAGAAAAGTTATTTTGTTTACAAATGTCTACATCAAGCACCGTAAACAACTATATACCATTTAGTTAAACTGTACTTTGTTTTGTTTTAGATGAGAGAGCTCCGTGCTGGGACACAGAAGGATAACTTCGAGGTGACGCATATGCGCGAGGAGCTGAAGAGAACCAAGGACAAGCTCAGCGAGCTCCAAGCCAAGAACGCAGAGTTGTCTGCAAGGGTAAGGGGAGATAACTATGGCACCTCGGTTTAAACTGGATTTTATACTATAATACAAGAGTATATTTTCAACTCTTTATTTAAATATAAGTCATTTAAAAAAATAATGATATTAATTAAGATTTGATTAAATGCACAACTAGCAAGAGACCTGGTCCTGAAATATAAAGTAATAACAGTAACATATCATGTATGCATAGCTGGCAGACTCTTCCTCATACTATTCCTTCCCATGTTATAGTGCGCCAGTTTGGCTGAGATGAATCGTGAATTGGAAAGCCAATTGGAGAAGGCTAACTACGATTTGGAGCAACAGAAACTCAAGTACGATGCTGAATTGAAGAGACTCCGTGAAGAACTCGAACAGGTACTCATGGAACTCCAAAGTTTGTCAGATGCCAAGCTCAGTCTGGAACTCGAGATTGCCGCGTACAGAAAACTGTTGGAAGGCGAAGAAGGAAGGTGAGTAACAGTGTTATGGCGTCTCTCTTCATCCATCCTATTTGTTAAATAAAAACATAGCCTAAGGCAGCTCCTCTTCTGAATGAGATGCACGGAAAAACTCCTTGTAAATTTCGAGATGTTACAATCAATTATTAAAGCTAGTAATTACATTAAATCTCCTGAAAGTCAAACGTCAATGTTACAGTCAAAATCTTTATTTAATAACAGTGATGAATACAAGAAACATTAGCCTATAGGCTACTTATGCCGGCGGAAAGTAATGTACATACGTCGACTAGGATTTATCTAAATTATGTTTTTCCATTTCTCTCAGACTGACTCTGAGGAAGGCTGTTGAAATTGCCGGAAATTATGTGACACGAAGCGGGAGTGCATCGGAATCCATAACACAGTCTAGTGGTAAGAGTTCATGGCGTACTGAAGACCGTAAGTTTCTATTTTTCCCAACAGGGCATGTACAGTCGGTGAAAGAGGTCGAGGGACTCAACTGTGGCTTAGACGGAGGTAGCCGTGTATCCTAGGTGGTCGGTGGTATATGTTCATTTAACCATGTCTTGTATTTATTTAACATTTTTGTTTTCACTCATATAGAAAAAAGAAGTGCGGCAAACACCACATGTTCTCTGTTGTGATTCAAGACAAGGAATCCTTCTTAGGCGTTTTCAGCATTTTCTCGATTTATTATTTTTTTTATTTGGTTGCCGTCATGTCTTGGAGATATTTTTTATATACCTGTATTGTCTGTTGTATGCTTTGAATGTTTTTGGTTCATTTAACTTTAATGTAATTTTACCGTTAAAGTACACTTTAGTTAAAAAATTCCGTTACGATCGTGGAAGAAAGCCTGACGAAACAATCAGCACACTCTCAGATGAGTATGTCTCCTCCACATAAAGCATTGGTCATATAATCATCGAGGTTGTTCAGTTACCAAACTAATGTGTTTATTATTTATGCATGTCAGGACGCATATCGTTGCAACCCAGTTGATGTGGAAGACACTATAATGTATTATTTATTTGTTAAACATTTTAAAATAACAAGAGCAAAATGGCCAGTTCCACAAACTGATCACAATACTTTATAACACCTTTTTGAAATCCAGCACTGACTTTGTTAGGATGGTCTTCCTTATTTATCCATATATTTATTCACATGTACTGTTTGATAGCAACTAACTAGATGGTGGTCTTATATATATCCGTTTATTAAGACGTAGTGGTAGATTTAAATTTCTATATATATATATATATTTCCCGGATCGACACGTACATTTACTCTCTATTTAAAAATAAGTAAATTAAGGGAAAGAAAACTGTGCATACTCCCGCATTTTCATATTAAGGTCTAAATATATATTTAAAAAAACATTTCATACCCAGTAAAGTGGTTTTGATATTGTCAACTGTTTTCCAGATAACTGTTTTCCCAAAGGATAATTCTAATCTTAAGAATTCACTATTAATTTCGCCAAGTAGTTAATTTTTTTTAGGAAATATATTCTTATACTTATCGAGCTATATTGGTATTAAATGTATGAACTTACTCGAAAAACATTCACATCAGACAATATTATATCGGTATGCTTCGTTCTTCTTTAGGGCTTCAGTCTAGCGAGTCTGTCGGGAGATTGACCGTTCAGAAAACCGCACGAGGAAACATCGCTATCCCAGAGTGCTCTCCAGATGGTCGTTATATTACTATTGAAAACAACTCCTTCAGCAAGGTATTTAGTCTTTTCGTCATTTAACTTGTTAGCTCGGTAGTTGAATAGTACCCACAAATGAGAGAAAAATGTTATTGAAACTTTATTTCATTGAGTTAACTCTTGGAAAATGATACAATTGGAAAATCCGGATTAGATTGTTGAAACTTTATTTCATTGAGTTAACTCTTGGAAAATGATACAATTGAAAAATCCGGATTAGATTGTTGAAACTTTATTTTATTGAGTTAACTCTTGCAAAATGATACAATTGGAAAATCCGGATTAGATGTTCCACGAGAACCAAAGGCATATGGGGTTGACATGTGCTTGATTACATCATATAGGAGTACAACTGTTTTATTAGTCAATATCTGCAATGTAGTTTACAACATTAAGCGATAAAGAAAAGCTGTAGTATATATGGTTAACGTTGGATCCTTTCGGTGAACCTTATATTGCATTATTTTGCTGGTGGTATAAAGGATACGATTACTAAGGCTTGTTCTTGTTTTTACCAACAGAAGCAGAACATGAAGGGATGGAGAATTAGCCGTGAATCTGGAGATAGAACTTTTGAATATGTCTTCCCCGATATTGAGCTGAAGGGTGGTAGCATTAAGGTACTGTATTCGCACTTAATTGTTTATTCAATTACAAATTTGATTTAAGTATGATCTAAGTGTTTTGTTGTTGATGCGTTTCGATGTGGCATAGTCCATTATGATTGGTATTTTCTTGAAGACCTAATACAGAGGCGCTCCCGAAAGTTTGGTTACCAGGATGCAGAAAGTTCACCAAGGTCTCCTTCTATGTGATATCCACTGCTACGCTATGCGTGTGGTGTGTTTTAGAGGACACAACTGGGTTCATGAACCTAATGGGAGGCTCTGAAGTTGGCAAGGGAGGTAATTTTATCCGTGCAAAGCGGTCCTCTGACGTCACAACATTCGTGA
>JAVFBX010203280.1:0-12467 GCA_034783855.1 Mopalia kennerleyi | reverse complement strand
AAAATTCAAAACCGTAGCTGTAGCGGTTACCGAGATTCGCGAGTTAAAAAATCGGTGGAATAATAATAATAAACAGACCAGGAACAATAGTCTTCCGACAATAGTCGGAATCCTAATGAACACAAACCCCGTTCTGCGTATGAAGTTTAAGGTTTTTACAGGCTATTACGTCAACTTGAGGCATGTAAGCGTACTCAGACATATAGAGTTACAGTGGCCTACACCTTTTATCGGCGCTAAGCAGACGCTATGACTGTTAGGAAATTATATTATAAATATAACCTAATTTGAACTCATAGAGTAATAGCTAAACTAAATTTACCATTTTACAATGTTAGAAAGCTAGCACATACATTAACTAGATTTGGTAGAATATAATCACTCTGCTATCAAATATTTTATGATGTATTAATTGTCATTATTATTACCACTGTTTTTATTATTATTTTTGTTTACTACCTGTATTGTACAAGTTTTTATAATTGTAAACATTTGAACAGCGCTTGGCATCTGTGGTAGAACAGTGGAAAACTGAACAGGCTTCCGTGAGTAAATAAAGCACAATAAATGATATGAAATGGGATAAGAATTTTCAATGAGTCACAAATAGTCCGCATGAATCAATGAACCAGAACTTCAATTCACAGAGTAATTGATAAAGAAGTGAAATGATTATCAGTCAATGAAGCATGACTGATAATCTATATAAAATCGGCATGTTGTTAAACTATGTGTGATCTCAAGTTGTAAGAACATGTCGAATTGTCACTTCATTTGATGAAAAAAGCCCTTTCACTTGAACTTCACTAAAGAAAGGTAGACAAAGCACTCTTCGTTCGAAACGTGTATGTGCCTTTGTCTGGAGGTTAGCTATTTCTGATCGCCTTACAAATAGGTACATGTATCGTCCTTCACTGCACCGTCGTCAGCTTTCTATTGGACAAAGACGCATGTCTGTTTTATTGTTAATTGAGAGAATGGTTGCTATAAGCTTGCGAGGTTTGATGGCGAAGCTCGTCGTGGATCTATCGTTGGCCTGACTGTCCGTTCAGTATGTTGGTATATCCATGAATATATGCATACACACGGCGTAATATTATACGTTGAGTTGAAAAGACATTAAATATGTATAGAGTATATATATGTATTAACGTGGAACCATACAGCATGGAATGTTCAGTAAACGTCTTCACTCGTAAAGTCATTGCGGTGGAATAGGTAAGAGATGATTAAGTTTACACGTACTAACTCGGGAAAGGGGTTTTACTTCAACTGTTTGTTTAAATGCTCGGATAAGAAACAGTGTTTAATGACTGTGAATTAATATCTAGTAGCTACATCAGCGTACTTTTGAAACTCAATATAATAACTATGAGGACATGGTGCATGATGCCGGATAAGAAATCCAATGACCCATCTTGTTTCGTCCTTGAGAACTGCCCCGTGGTCTTAGGACGATAAGACGCAGAGTTGCGGCACAAAACCACAAAGTGTATTTTAATTGTCTTAAGAAGATTTTTTAGGGTTAATTTTAAATGTAATTTAAATGTAAATATTTTTATCCAGTGACTTCATCAAGTTGTGTTGAAATCCAAACGTAACAGACGGCTAAATATACATTTAACCGAATATTTGCACAAGTGCATTGAGTGTGTATGCGTTCAGAAATTTAATATAGTTGACTGCAAAGTGATTAATTTCCTATATTTACTTTACGTTTCAGATCCTTTCCACAAATAAACAGGAGTCTAGGAGGTGAAATTCTACACTGCGTAAACGATATACTCCCTATACATTGCTATTTGATAAGTGTAGATAAATTCTGATCAGACATGGGGAGCGAGTTGGAGAGACAGTCAACCCGTCTCAATCTGATAGAACAGAAACGACTGGAGAAGGAGATTAAACTGTTGACCAATAACCAAAGATCGGTGGCTCTAGAGATACAGAAATCACAGAGAGAAATGAAGAGGCGTCTCCAGAAATACCGTGAGAGGCAGAGAGATTTGCTCGGGGAGACACTCACTGGTCCTGCCATGACTATGGAGGATATCATCAGAAAACACCAACCGAGATTAAACGCAGACACACCCTCTAAGCCTCGCAGGACGTCCCGCCAAAGACCAGCCACAGCCCCGCTTCCCAAAATAGATATGTCCATGTTTTTAGATATACAAAAGTCTAAGGTAGATCTCCGTCCGTCTACAGCAGCTACCAAGCGTCGTCAGATGCTTGAACACTTAGAGGCACAGCGTTACACAGCCCCACATAGGACATACCGCCCCATTACTGGTCAGAGGCTCGGTACCGCTGATATGGAAGCACGGTATTTCGTAGACGAAGAGCTAGAAGAACGCAGTGATTTCTACAATGATTTGGTCCAGTGGAGAAAGCGCAATGAACGTGCCAACTTTAAAGATATCAATGAAAAAGTTATGGGGTTCTGTGGACTTGAATTCAAAGATTCCAAGTTGGTTATCAAGGCTAAATGGAGGTCTGTTGGAGTTGTTCTGCAAGTCAGGAATTTAATGACGTCATCAAAGGAACCGAGTCCGCCACCAACCAATTTACAGAAATTCAGAAAGCGAGTGACCATGGCCAGACGAATCAAAGCCGCCTGGTCGAGTAAAATCGATACAACATCAGGGAATAATAAGCCTGATAGCAGCACCGCCAGTCCGGAGGATAAATCTACTGCTCTCAATCAGAATGATGAGAACTAGACTTTAAACGCTGTGACATAGTGGTCGTTATATTTCTATAAAATATAGTCAGGCTGCCACAGAGATCTCGATTAATTAGAATTGATGAATCATCTTATGTTCTGGATAAGCTCCCAGAGACAAGTTTCTAAAAAGATCTTATTCTCCAGTTGTTATGGGTATCATACAGACGTCTCAAGAGAAGGTAATGACCATTTACATGGTATATAAATTATTGATAAATATGTAACAAACCAGACATTCGGTATGGGTCAGGGTGAACTGGTATTCCAAGGATCTAGAAATTAACCAAAGAAAATCCGATGCACAGAACGAGTGTTACAAGCGCTATATATACATCAAGTTTAGCATTTGCAATTTCAAACTTTGTTATATCGTTTTGCTTTTAAGTGTAGGTTTAATAGTTAATACAGAATATGCTTACATCTGTGGTCAGTCAACTATGTGGACAAGATCTAAGTTGCTAACGATTCAATAGCCACAAATGCGCCAACTTTTTATGTTTTTTATTTTTTGTATAATTGCTATTTTTACTCGCAGTTCTTTTGTTGAGCTTCTTATTTATGATCTGATTATTTATTAGCTGTTTTTGTTCATATCACTAATTGATATAAAACAATTGAACTCGTTCAATTACATATATTCTTATTTGAGTGAATATAATGGTTTAATTAAAAGGGAGGGAAACGAATATATGTAGACGGATATCAGTAAACAGGGTTTGCGTTCTTGTTTTATCAGAACCATGCATGCTTGACCAAAACCATCACTTCTCTCGCGTCTACTATATAATAAATTAGGTTACACACTAAATATACAACTAGAAATAGCTGGAATGCGTCTATCTACCACATTTCCATTCCAATGTATAGAAATTGTATGACATAATCTTCAGTTTAACTGCCTCGTTTTATTCCTTGAACACTCAACTTCTAGGTTAGATCGATTCATAAAACGATTACTCAACGTCCATATTCACGTTAAAATCAATAATTTCTCAGCAGTTTCCCCCTCCCCCTCCCCTTTTGATCGATTTAAAATGTTTTCCCGCGGTTTGCTAGAGATTTGGCTGGAGATGTCTGCTTACTTCAGCTTGTCACGTGGTCCCCAACGCGGAAGATGATGGCAATTTGTTTCGAAATCTACATAGACCATCATGAAATGCTTGAAATATAGTTTAATTTGCACAGCAATAAAGAATCTCTTGGGATTAAAGTGATGTTCCTGGCTGCAATAACCCCTATATCCCTTGAAAAGATGATCATTAACCATACTTGGATATAATATCGACTTATCGTGTCTTCATCTACGACCACTGGTAGCTGACATTTTGAGCGTGGCCAACCCTATTCACGACGTCACGCGACTTACACTCTTTGTGTTCCTGGTTAATAACATGTGTGAACTGTCAAAGGTAAATCCTACTATAAACAGTCGACTATATAAGTCTCGTAACATAGCCCTCCAAGTATGACAAGAAACATATTTGATTGGTTAATATTTGGGGAGCTCCTCTGGTTAGTTGTCTAAATAGCAACCCATGGCCGCGTGGATGAATTTGCCTGTAATTTAAGCACGACCCAATGTTTAAGATCCAATTATAAAATGGATATAAATAGTATAGGAAGGGCAATTCGGTTATTATTAGCTATTACATAATATTCATATAGTAATATTTGATTACATACAAAGAAGGTTTGTACGTTATTCAGTACTAAGGAGCGGCACGTTAGTACATATTAAGTAAGGGCTGAAAGTAAATTATAGAGAGCGCTGTGCTGCAATGTACATCCGGGCATTTGAGCTAGCATTAACTATTACATCATAGGAAGGGACTGTACTTATCAAGTAGTGGGAAGAGGATGGGTAACAGCGCATATTTAAATAGCCTGCCATATGGCCGGGTATAAAAGCTCGTTGTGTTCTGGTGCTCTACGGTGTTTATGTGTACATGGTGTTGTTGCATGACATGACAGAAAACAATGAAATTATAGAGGGCGCTGTGCTGCGATGTTCATCCGGGCATTTGAGCTAGCATTTGCTATCACACCCTAAACAAGGATTGTATTGGGAGTTGTACAAGTTGGATTGTACTTAACATGTATTGGAAAGCGGATGGGTATTTAAATATCCTACCAAATGGGTTTATAAGCCCCATACTACATCAAACGGGAGGTTCATTAAACGTGTAGTGGGAAGCAGATGGTTAACAGTGCATGACTAAATAATGAATAGTTGCTGTCATGGGGGAGGGAGGAGGGGTTACATGGGGGGGATTTCTTCCCGTGATGCTTTGCGCGCCATTGTTGGGAAATAGGGTATTCGCTATTACATCATGAAAAAGGGTTGTCACTTATCATGTAGTGGGAAGCGGATGGGTAGCGCACGACTAAGGAAAGGTTGACCCTAGTGCTGTCGTGGGGTGCAGTAGGTGTCTTTCCCTGATACTTTGCGCGCAGTTGTCTCTCGCGAAAGTTGACAAGATTTGACATGGGATGCTGTGGGGTCACTGTGTTAGCTACACATCGCCAACATGACCGTCACAGCATGTTTGAAAGGAAGTGGCACTGTTGACCCATGGGAATGCGGGGATGATGACCCATCAGATCATCGCTGAGCGGACCAATCAGCGAAGACCGAGGTGTGAGATGGACCCTTCCTCGGGGACGGGGTGTAGCATATTACAGCCTGTCTCTCTCGGGCGAGGGTCCTCGTCTCTGTCACGTCCGCACCGCACCGTACAGCGGCAACATCATATCTGGCAGGGGTGCATGGGCCATGGCGGCGGGGTGACCTATGTACACGATCACCCGACAGCCCGCCCGCATGAACCACGACGGCGAACTGCGGCGTTCCGCAGCGTCGTGTGGCGTTACGACCGGAGTGCATGGATGGCATCGATGGTGGTACACGATGCCATGCACATGTGCCACGACGGCGTCGTGTGGCGTTCTGCGCGTAGGTTGGCGCCAGGACGCCGTCACGACTGGTCTTCGTTGTTGATGGTCTGTATAGGGGTATTCCGAAGGTAACGCTTGGTCAAATAGCGTTGTCATCGCCGTCATTTCCGCTTTCGCCATCGCTGCTTTCGTTCGAATGAGAAGATACAGACGGGTCGTCGTTGTCAGTCTGGAAGTCTTCTTCTTCGTCTGCTTCAACATTATCTTGAAAACTAGTAAGTAAGTAAGTTTTTTTATCTCGTATCTTTTTACAAAGACAAAGAGAACTGAATAATTTACATCATTCATAACTAAGTAGGTAGGTTAATAATAATAGTTGTACGTGGAAAGTTAGAACCTGGGCGTGGAGTCTTATTGACTACTTTTTAAACCCTTTGTGACAAATTTGGAAAAGTTACTCATTATTTTGACATTTTTATTCCTATAAAGACTATATACCCTAAATAAGCTGTTTTTTTCTGTGAAATAGGGTGGGATATATTGCTGTCTTAGTGAAGCAAAGAAGGGGCACTGTGCTATAAAGTGATATTCGTCACCAATTACATCAGTATTGCATTTAGAGCAAAACCTTAGATCATGAGGCACACCATGATGTCTTCCAACTTCAATATCTAACATGTGATTACCTGTTCTGAATCTACACAAAGAAATTGCTTGGGAGGTACATTATTTTGTGAGATAGGATTCCATGCAAAACTGATCTTTGACCATTCTATAAATTTTTAACTTATTTGAGCGTTCCATTGCCAGTGCCAGTGCTGTTGTGAGTGGGTTCTGTCATCCATAGGACCGACATGCCATTACGTAATTGAAATTACCTTAATTAAATATGGCGCTGAACCCCAATAAAAAACTGGGTTCAACATACTCTATAATGGAGTTTGTGTTTAGTTTCATTTCACAGTAACTGTCACAATAATAGCTGTTGTTATCAAACATACCATTTTATTATTTAATTGTTACACTGTATACACAGATAATATATTTTAATATATACATACAATTTAATATATCACAGATTATTCAATATCATTTGGTAATACTGACCCGTAAATAATAAAGGCATAGGCCTACTAAAGGTTATATATGAACCATTTAACAATTTCAAGTATATACATACAATGTATTTAGAAAACCGTGGCTACGTAAATACGACATTTTATGCAAAGAGTAGTTATTTCACAAAGTTGACAATATATATTGTAAAATCTATCTTGAACAAGACAATCCACCCTCGCCTAACCCCCACCCCCACGGGCCACTAAGCTCCATAGCTTATATTTTGCAGTCATTCTTTAGCCAAACAATTGCCACAAAGTTGATTCATAACGTAATGTGTCTTTGCTTTCAACTATCACCGCTAGGTGTCGCTTTGTCATTCCTAAAGGCGGACACAAATATCCACACAAGGCTTTCAAACACACGGAATAACAAGGAATACCAATATGGGCGTAACTAGTATTTAAGCACCAGTCCTTCATCCAGTATAAATTAACAATGTTATGAAGGCATGTACATAGGCATTGAACATACATGGGTCCGTTTTTGAACATTTGCCAAGTGAACCGTATTTCAACATATCATTCAAACACAATTTTTTTCGATGACCCCATGATGCAGTAACTGGCGAGTTTTTACAAAGTTGGGTCTATATAAAAGTATGTTACCGATTCGTGCTACATGATATTTTTCGATATAATGCCAAGCTTTGTCTTATTATTTCACTTTAGGAAGAGCCGTGCTTGACATATCAAGGTATGTATCATCAGTTGTCAAAGATGCAGAACTGCCCCAATCTATAAGGTCACCAACATCTGGTGAGTTCCACGGGTCCACAGAACGACCTTGACCATCGGCTGTCTTTTGTGTCTTGTCTGGCACAGAAGTTGGGTCAAGGTCATCCAGTGTAAACATGGAATCAATCACAGGGGATTTTGGTGCCACCTGTTGACCGAAAACAGAATCAAAATCAGCCCAACTATCAACCGTGTTACCCTTAGGTTCAGGTGAACAAGGACCTGACATACACTCGTATGTATCACAATTAGATCCCAGAGGCTCTGATGTAGCGTCTAGATGTTTTAAAACCTCCCCTGATACTTCAGAGAAAGATCTGCTACATTCCCGAGTCGAGTCTTTATTATTATTTTTACAGCGCTCGTCATAGCACGGACATGACATGGTACTTGATCTGCGTCTCTCAGACTCGTGTGTCGCTTCTCGTAAGAGTAAAGAAACGTCTGATGTCGTCGGGAGAAGACACAATTTTGAATCCGGAGGAGTCCCAGCAATGCATTCTAAATCGAAAATATCATTCATTGGGATAAGAGGGACAGGAGTAGAACTAGTATTTTGAATTTCTTGAGAAGGTGAAGGAGATAGTAGATCTGTATTCCCTCGATCAAGCTGACATGATAACGGGGGAGGGGAAATAAGATCAAACGGAGGAAAAGCAACGAGATGGCCTGTACCCGCTATGTCCCTAGGAATAATACTTTCTAAATCCTCGAGACGCTTATCGATTTCGTTGTAAAGCGTTTCAACATTGCCTCCTTTTCCATCCTTCTTAGATTCACAGAAACTGAAGGCGCCTGGTAATGAACAGTGTTGTACTTCAGAGCTTTTCGCATTATCCAAATTCTCAAGACGTTTATCAATTTCGTTGTAGACAGTTTCAAATTTGCTTTCTTTCACATCGTTCTCTGGTGCAGGTATTTTTGGTGCGACTGGTAACGACCATTTGTGCACTTTATAAATCACTGTATTGACACAGTCGTCGTCCGAAGAAGAATCGCTGGATTTTCGAGATGACTTAACAAACATACTGGCAACCTTGGACGCCCGGATATGCCGCGGAGTTTTCTTCTGCCTTCTAATTACTTGAATTGAGCTGGGCCTTTCAGGAAGGGCTGGTGGCTCATCAGGTTTGTCCACTTGAGGGTTAAAGTCTAAATGTTTCTTCAAGTCCTTTCTGAAGTTGTCCAGTTCTTCGTAATCATTTTCACCCATGATTCGGTCGGCTGAAAGGCTTCTGTGGAGCTTAGCGGTAGCTGCAACTGGATTGGTAACCAAATCGGCTGGGATGGCAGCATAGTCATTTGAAACGGTGGATGTTTTCCTTGACGGTATGTCGGCATAAATATTTGAGACCACAGATATCCTTTTCTGGCGTTTTTCTTTGATTCGTTGAAAGGTGCCCTCGGTTTTTGAATCGGTTTCTGTAGTATTGACCAAATCTCCAGGGTTATCAGATGGCGTGGTCGGGGTCACCTGCCCAGAATCTGTATTTTGTGGAGTCTTTGTTGACTGTTCATCAGCCGGTCCAGATGTGGACACGGCGCTATCAAATGAATTACTGGTATCTCTTTTCACAGCTGATGAACTATCCTCCTCGTCAATCTGCATTCGATCCATGTTGAACATTATTCCCGAATCTCGAGAAGTGATGGACCCCGATGCGCGGGAAACGTTTGAACACACTGATACTGTCCTTGGTTTATTCTCTAATATAACTGAGTCCATAGGAACTGGTGAACTTCTGTCGTGATCCTGTACGGTAGTGTTTAGGGCAGTAAGTTTTGAAAAAGCTTCCGCTGATCTTGATGTTCTCAATGTCACAGCCGGGGGATTTACAATGGGCTGCTCCCAGACTGTTTGCCTTCTGGGTTTTTTCTCAAGAGTATGTCTTGGTGGTGAATACGAACAACTGTCTTTCCTGAGATAGGCAATATTCTGCGGAAGAGAAGCTGACCTGGTTTGCATGGGATCACGGGGAAGCGGTAGTGGGGGCGGTGTATCTGGGGTGCTAGGAGGAGTCGACGCGGATTCTTCACTTACGCTTCGACGCTTTTCTTTGGAACCAGGTTCGTGGGATTCCAATAGTATTTTGTAGTGCAATACACTACTGGTTGTGGATACAGCTCTTTGTCGATGTCCCTGGCCAGGGGATCTATTATCTCTACTCTGACGATTGGCCAATGCTTCCTGAATGCTCTCCTGGATTTTATGTAAAATATCCTTTGCATTTGGTGAATAAAACACGTACTCCCCTTCTCCTGTTTCCGCCATTCTGTATGACAAAAGAAAGCATAACTGATTGTATTTGTGCAAGAATGTTTTTTTTAAGTATTAGCTATGACAAAGTGTATGTTATTTGTTTGCTATTCTTTTATTTTTATTTGTTTATTGATTTAGTGCTTGCTTGCTTGTTTGCTTGATTGATTGCTTGATAAACATTGGTTTATTCAGAATCACCAAAAAAACATACGATAGGCTTCATCCCAACACATGCTGGCTCTGCACGCCATATACGAATGAACTTCTGTGTTCTGACCTAGTTCATGTGCTCAATTTGATTGGTGCTATGCTCTATCACAAATAGAGATTATTTGTCGTAAGTTAACTAAGATAATATGATAAATGTGGTAAATGTGCCAAGGTTGGCTCGAATCGCTATTAAATTGAATCCGCTGATAGATGACCTCACGCCATGTTGAAGGTCTATGTCTTCTGACCCAAGGTCAACAAAAAAGAAATGAAACTTAGATAAAAGTTCAGAGCTCGCATTAAGTAACATAGTACTCACTGGCCGGCTTGGATGACAAGTAGTTGATGAGCATCGCCGTCCTTCGGAGTTGTAGCCAAGTAGAACCTCTTCAGATAGTTGAGGCCCCATGATAACTGAGGTCGAGAATTGACTATGTCCATCAGTGTTAAAGCTGTTGACGAACTGTGAAGCCAGTAACTTCCGGTTAGCCCTATCTTATGAGAGTCATGGTTTTCCACCACTGACACTTCAAATGATCCTGGAAAAGACAGAGCAACTTTATAGAGGCGTTTACAAATTAATTCGATGTGAAAAACGTTTTACTGTATAAATGAAGAAAAACAATGTGGAAAATATTTTTCTTCAGTATCTTTAGAACAGGTATTATAATAACTGTTGGTCAGAAAATGTTGCTACAAATACACCCACTTAAATTATTAAGTAACTTTTTGTAAGTCTCATGATAAGGTACCAACTCAGTTGATATCCACCCCCAACACACTCACATACATCGATGTCAACATGCAGCTAAGTAAAGGTGCTCAATACGACGGAAGAAGTCTGCACATACACGCAATCAAATGGGTTCCGTGGGTCACAAAAACCCACCCCCAAACAAGCTTGAACGCAGAACACCGTACATCAATGGACATATAGTTTAAAATACAAAAATTAAACTTTTCGTAGGTGTTACCTTGCGGTGGATCTATTTGTCGAGGCCATAGGATATTCCTCAGGACAATCATCCAGGATTGCGAATCGCTTTCATTGGAACCAGAAAGACTTAAGAGAACATCTTTGTCCACTATGTGGAAGGCGTAAGGATGAGTCTTGGATTTAGTTCGTCGGACTGCAGTAATATTCTCAAGTATTATCGTTGTCTTTGGAGCATGGGGAGTTGAAGCTGACAGTTCGTCCAGATAAATGTCTAGCTTAGCCATAGTCTGTTTTTCTGCTAAATCTTTCATTTGGTGAACGACGACCCAGCGTCTCTTCCATGGCTGTTACAAGAATACAAAAGTCATTAAAATAATGTACATGGTACTTTGTAATACACAAGCTTCTGTTTAAAGTGAAATGAACAATAAAGAAATACAATTTTTTTTTAATAGAATACGACAAAACTGTCAAGAACTAATTTTGTGCGTTTTCACAGTATAGTGTGATTCAGAAATTTTACCAAAAAAGAAACCACACATTTCTGTTAAAACAAAAATACATTATCCACGTATTCTTACAAAGAGTATAATTCTGTTGTATATCTAACGCAATCGACATTTCTGGTGTCGGAATGAGGCATATAGGGGCGCTGGATGGACGCGTTTAAATAGGTGGCATTTTTAAAGTTGGGGATGATATTCACTTCTATATGAGATATACAGAACAGTTGCTCCCGCCGGGGACTCGAACCCGGATGACCTGTTGGTCTATGGATATAAAATTCTTCATACAGCACATATAACCACCGTTTTCAGGAAGGGGCCACGATTGGCTTTTCTCATACTTTCTCGCGTTATTTGTCATGCACAGGCAGTCAGTCAACGGGTTATCTTTAACGTCACGTGATGTTTTGCCGAGAATACATTATGTGGCGGCCCTGGTACTTGGGGGTGTTTGTTTAACCGTGTGTCATCCCAAATGTTAAAAACAACTGTCAAAAGTAGACCTACTACTAATGGTGTAAAACCTCACTCAATTAAACTAGTCAATAAACCAAATTTTGTATGCACCTTGGCCTTACTTCAATTGTCTCATAACAGTATTAATAACGAATGCTATATTATAACAGGCAAAATCCCGATAAGTCCCGTGACCCTTTAACAGATAACAACTCCAAGTTTATCGAGATGTAACACATTTCACAAGACAGTCGTGTCATAGTGAGCTCGTATTATCATTGTCACGAATGAAATGTGGGACAAAGGATGACCCGTTAAATAGCCCAGGCACCTGGTCAAATAATCACCTGGTCAAGGGGGGCTATTTACCTTGATTTACACCTTTCCATTAAGACCTAATTTGCTGAAACGCTATGAACTTTTTTTCAGTTTCCTTGGAAGCTATCGAATTTGATTTCCCTAAAGCCCCGGTTTCACTGGCCCGACTTTTTATCCGAATAGGGTATTCGGGTGACTTTCGGAACTATTCGGATGACCTACTCTATTGCCACTTTGTGTTCGGGCGTGTTTCTGATCATTCGGTAGGCTTCGGATCAAAGTTTGACATGTAAAACTTTGA
>JAVFBX010203269.1:0-12467 GCA_034783855.1 Mopalia kennerleyi | reverse complement strand
CCCCGCGATTGCCGGAGCCACATCGTGTGACTCACTCATATACCTGAGGGTCGACAGACGGACTAGATCCTGTGAACGGTAAATCAAAGTTGGCTTCTGTAAGCGTGCTCGCTATCCACTAAGCCACGGCCCCAGATTTGACAGGTAGCAAACAATTGCTATTTATGTACAGGATCCTAACTATAACATAAAAAGAGAAAGTGTGTTCTGAAATCTATCGAGTAAGGCACTACAACAAACAGGACAGAATTATCTCGCAAGTTGGTTACAAAGCAAACTATTTCTGACCTCGTCGCTGAATTGCACTCGTTGGGTTTCTGCCTCACTGTAATCTTGTCTCAGTTTTGCAGCTGCCCTCTCCGCAACAGAAATTTTCTTCTCAAATTCAGCATTGTTGTCCATTTCATTGTCGTAAAATTGCTGTTTTTCTTTGATTGTTTCCTCATGTTTTCTCACTTCAGCTTTTACACGGGCCAGTTGCTGTTACAAAAACAGAAAACAAACCACATATCAAGTTAAACATGAAAATGTTTTCAGATTCATATTGACTGATTACTTTGATGTTACCCATCAAGGACCTATGAAGAGAAACTGTTATATACTGTTTATCTCAATCCATTTAAAATTGTACAGTTTATGTTATTTATATTAACCTGATAAAAAATAGATCAAGAGAATTCACTGTAACAGCAATGCATCTGTAAATAAAGGAAATGCCTATGAAGTATGGGTGTACTGTAGAAACTTTATATATGGTTGTTGGTTGGACCATCCTGCCAGCAGCAGCAGGTCATATCTGGACCTTACTTATGTTCAGTGGCCATCCTCAAACTGTGTTTGTGGGCCAGAGCCTCTGTTCTATATATAACTACACACATATAGATCTAATAAATGTCATAGAAATCCTCCATCGACCCTTTGGCTAACAAAAACATCAGTGTATGCCATACTGTAACAACAGTTATTTAAACATGCTTTATTATGGCATTTAAAGCGTCAAAAATGAAAGTGAAACTAACCGCAGCCAGGAGATCCATCTCCGTGTCCCGTCTCTGCATCTGTTCAATAGTGTGCTCCCATTGGGTAATCAGATTCTGTCGCTCCACATGAGCTTTACGGAAATCTTCAGCTGTCTTGTCCAATTCAATCTACAATAGAAAATGACAAATGTCTTAGGTTACAGTTTTAAGCAGAGAAATCTGTTAAACACACGTAAGCTATACTTTATAGAGTTACTGAGTGGATACATCAGTGTGGTTGATGAGTGCTGATATGTCTGTTGATTAGGTTGGCAATTAGTATGGTTTCAGTGCATCATGATCCAGCGAGTCATTGTAGAAATCACTCTGATATAGTCACATATAATTATAATACTGGACTGAGAGAACTCTCAAGTGACATTTTGATTTATTTATTGGATTGATGTTTCATGTGGAATTTACATGTATTCCACTTTGGTGAAGACTTTGCATTGTCAGTGTTTGGTAAGTTTATGAGGTCTTAATAATGTTTATTATGTCCCAGTTACAGATATTTCGTATCTAGTACTTTTGTTTTATTGTTTGTTTAATTAATCCAATTTCTCAACATCCCCTAATAGCTTGGAATATTTACCTGAGCAGTTAGTGTTTCAGTTGTCTCATGATCCAGGTATCGTCTTTTTTCCTGAACCTCTGCAGTTAATTTCTCCATACGTAGTGACATTTCCTGAAGACAAAATTTTCAAAACCAAATTCATATGCTTTGTTTCCCAGACACGCATTATACTGAAACTCTAGTACTTCAAAAGAAAATTTGTTTTACAAAATATTTTTTTAGTATATAATTCTTTTAAGGTGTTTTTAACTTTTTATATCGCTTATCTTGAAAACCATGACAACATTTCTAAAACTGAAGCTACTGGTGCCAATCCCCAAAATCTTAATATTTTATTTTATTTTTAAACTTCTTCACACTCTTCTCCTATACCACTAGCTCAATCTCCACACAATCCCAAAAATCAGCAATAAAATGAACCTTAATTTTGCTCTCATCTTGTCTGGAGTATTTCTGAAGGGTCATGGAGTCCTCGTCTTTTCTCGCTGATTCCTCAAGCCACGCCTCCAGTGCCTGTTGATCCCAATTCATCTGAGACTTCATCTCCTCCAGGCGTTGGGTCTGACGGAATATGTTGTTCTGAAGACCAATAATACAGCGAATATTAAATATGTTTTTTTGAGGATTAGTCTGTAAGTCTGATTCAGCCATAACACTTTATTTAACCTTTCTTAGCAAACTAAATTATATAACGTGATAACATAGATAGATGGGAGTGTTTTCATTTAAGTTTCTTGGAGGGTTCTTTAAACATTGACCAGTAAAATGGAAAACATTGTTATATATCACATGAAAATACACAGAAGTCTTTTTGTGACAAAAGGACAAATTCTACAATTTGCTAATGCTGTAGAGTTTCAAAATGTTCAAACTGCATTGTGAGCTTATACCTCAAATATATTTTTCTTCTCTTTGAGTTCTTCTTGTTCCTTCTGAAGTCTAAGAATCTCTTGTTTTAGTCGGCCAGCCTCTCTTTCAGCTATCTTAGAGAAATGAGTCTCGGTTTCCACTTCTTTCCCTCTAGCATTAACCAAACCCTGAAAATTCATGCAGGTTTATTAATACTGTACACAGTTGTTTTTTTTAACAGATAAATATAACAAATTTATCCAAATTTAGACTCATTGGAATTGGTATTCTTCAAAGAATACCACAAACTTGCGAAACAATTTTATTGTCTTGGACGTATTGGATATACCTCCTTTAGGCTGAAATTCTCATCACTAAACAAAGTACATGTATCTCTTACAAATTATAAGCTTACTTATCATTTAAAAAATCAAGATTAAATTGGACTACAGAAACTTTGATGAAAATCATATGTAAGATGTTAGAAACCTGTGTATGTTGAAGCTCCTGTCTAACATTTTTTAAATGTTCTGCCATGGCAGTAATACGATCCGAGGTGACTTCCAAGTCATTTGTATTGCTAATAACAGCCCGTTGCCTCTTAGTGACCTAGAAAAAAACAAAAATACACAATAAAATTCTGTCCAAATTAAGTGAACATACATTGATTTATATAAATGTGTGTCTTACAAATTATGTAGACTGTATGTCAGTAGCTTTTAGACTTAAACCACATTACTTACATTTACCATATATCACAGCCATTATGCATTTCCTGCCAGCCAGTTTGATCTTTCTTCCGTACTGACATTTATTTCCGTAAGTGATTAATTGGTCAAAATATATTGCACATTTCTTAATATTTTTGTTGAAAGATATAACAGTACACTTATTAACACAAGGCTTTATTAACATGTAGTTATATAGATGCGAATTCGTATCCAATAAACTATACAGTATATGGAGATATGAGGTATAGCTCTATGAAAACTATAGAAATAAGACCTGCCACTGAATACTAAATAACGTTGAATGTGCATGACCTAATTACCCTGGAAGACAGTTTTGACTGAGTGTGGTACTGCTGAAAAATGATTGATTTTGACATGATGGGATGTCTAGTGGTCGTTTTATGGGTCGGTCTAACCCAAAAGTATCCAAGGAAGAAAACAAGATTTTTTTATGACAGGGTAAGGCCATGCAATTTTTATAAATTTGAAGATAAAGTTGTGAACGATGGTATCGTTCGGCTATTTCTGGTGATTTGGAAGCTTCATGTAGCATAGCTAGTAGTTACACTATAAAGCCAACAGATAACTTACTGTTCGCAATTTCTTATGCTTTGCCAGCTGAGCATTTAATTTAAACCTCAATTCTCTGACTATTTAACAAACGATCAAACATAGACGTTAACAAAATGTTAAGCCAGAAAAAGCAAAAATCTGTTAAGAAGAGAATAAGCTTAGGCTATTCTTTCTTTCAAATTTCTTTTTTGGTATATTAATAGTATTTTTTCGTGGAGCACTATTTAAAAAATCAGATATATGTTTTGAGAGGCCGGCGAGAGCGACTTAGGGCTAAGACGGAGAAATTCACCCTATGCACTGTGCTAGCATTGAAGGTACATGTATCTGGATCGTTGCTTTATTGACATGTACATACTGCATTATGGTTTGGATTCTTTATATAACCTTATTTAATATTCAGCCATGTTATTATTTTATACGTGTATACATTATTTCTCGAATGTAACCAAATGATGATAAATTTCCGTGAAAGAATTGAGTGAGGTGCCACTTGTTAATTTCGCGTTGTTGTTGTTTCAATCTCACCTCTTCCTCCAAATATTTATTTTCCGTGTTCGCCACCGGCATGCTGAAGCCTTCATCCCAACCTATGTCACTCAAGATACTTAGAGTCCCAACGTTGCTTCCTCTGTTACTCATTTTGGTGAGATTTTTGTGTCAACGTTAAAAAATGATTTTCTGTTCTGTCAATTTTGTTCACAATCCTCAGGACAGCCGCTTGTTTTGATTACTGTGGATACGAAATGCCCGTATGTAAACAAAGCGTTCAAGGGCCGTAACCCATTCATTGTTAAAGACAATCTTGTGCCAAAAGTTGATCTCCGGTTACCTCCCTTTACCTTCGAGTTTCAGGACATTGTTGATATAAATGTGTTAAAGACTGAACTTAGCTCAAATATTAATCCGAGAAGGGTTCGACAGGAGTACAAAATATGTACGATAGCCTTGGTATATATCCTGAAAATATGAAACGCATTTTATTTAAACTTTGATTCTAAGTATGCATCAGTTATATTAAACAGTTAATTTTCTTCATTAATTAATTTTACTCCGGCTATTTCATTATAGTTTTTTTTTAATTGGCCTACTTTTAAATAGTAACTACATTTTGTAGGACTCGTAGAATAATGCTGCATTCGGGACAATCGCAATCACCACTCGTTGGGTAACTATTGGTAACTATTGGTCGTAATCACGACCACAAACTCGATTCACTTGATAATCACCAGATTTTAGCTTATATAATTGTTTCTTTGAGCTATACTTTGTCTTTTTTTCAAGTTCTCGCCTGGATGGAAATCGCGTTGCGAAATCCACCTTCAAACACTGTCCTTGGTTAATATTGGGAACGTTGTATAAAAATGTATCATGTTCTTGGTAACATTTTTCTGTTAGCCTATAATGTAAACTATATTTGTTATCGTCTAATGCGATTATGTTGTGGTGAATAAATGAATCAGAATCTTAACCTTTTTCTTGCCAGCCTGAATTCTCTGCCCCCCCCGCCCATCATCTCCAGTCCATCCACTCGCGGTTCTGGTCGATCCTATTCTGATGCATTCAGGCTGCCACTAAAAGCTGGAAAAAAACCCAGGTTAAATGTAATAATATACAAAATTTTACACTTTTTGGAAATTCAGACGTACTGACACAGTTAAAAATGTATTTAAAAAAATTAATAAGGCGATCAAGTTTCATTATCAACAGCCGAATAAATACAGATCAATAAGCTAGTGATCATAAAAAGGTTATACATATGTAGATCAAATAAATGTATGGTAGTAAAAATCTTTCATCTAGTGCAGGTAACCATAAATCGCTGCTGGTGTACGCCAATCGGCACCATTGACAAACTTCCATTATGTGCTAATGTACGCCGATCGGCGACTGACGTAAACATTGATCGTCTATTTCCAGGAATTCATGGTGTTTTTAACCTCAAAGTTTCTTACACTAATAAGTAACAATAACAGTGTTTAAGCCCAGCAAGGAATATATGCATATTGTACAGTCCAGCAGTGAAAGGGTTAAAATAAATTTGCATAAAGATTAAATGACTTTGGATCAATTAATTTATTAAATTTAAACAAGGAAGGCCAAGACAAATAATAGTTTCTGAAATATTGATCTCGTAATTGATAGTAGGCCGATCATATAATAAAAAGTCGCATTCGTCTTCCACTGCTGCACTGTGTCGATAGTCACTGACCCTACGATAGTTGCTTGTGTTGCTAAATTAAGAAAAGATTTTGATACAGTCGCCAGTTCACTTAGAACCGCCCTTATTTCTACAGAGCGGTGACGAAACTGCGCCAAAGGCCAAAAACACACGTAGTTAAACCAGATGATAAATACTCATCTACGGTTATTTTGGCTATAGACAGCATTACATAAATGAGACAGGATGTCAGCTGAGTAATCCTGACCGTTATACAAAAGTTAAATAACCCCATTTGGCCGCAAAACACCTGAATTTTAACGAGGTAATTATGTCTTAATATGATCAAATACAAAGTGATTTTCTACAGATTTTCTGAAAATAGGTTACCTCATTCTCCTTAAAGTTCACAAACCACAGGAGAAAGGACCTCAACCTAACATGCCCCCAGGAAGACCTATAATTTCATATTGCGCATCTAAATCTTACCACACATCGCGACTTACTGGCTGTAGGCTCAAACCAATTGTCAACAGGCATTCAAGTTAAAAAAAAAACACTGAAGAGTTATCTAAAATTTAGGTAGATAACGACGTCCTATAAGGGACGCTTTGAGTGGAATCTATGTACACAAATAACGATATTAAAGCAGGCCTTCTTTAGTTGAAAATGTGGTGGATCGGTATATTATACAATGTCTTAAGCTTAGAACATGTCGACCTTGCGATCCATCCCAATTAATCTCAACTCAACTACCAGAACCTCACTGCGACTGGCTGCAACTGAATCCACCCGCTTACAGTCGACATGTTCGCTCTTGCGACTGGGTACAACTGATTGCAGTTGATCGGTATATAGTTAAGCATGTTCTATATTTCTACAACTGCGATCGATCAAAACAAAACACATCACGTGAGGAATCACGTGACAACTAAAATGGCTCATTTTGAAAAGCAGTAAAGATGCACAAACGCGATTAATCGACCTTTGAATTAAGAACTTATTTGCGTATGGTAGGGCGAGCAAATATTTTTCAAAAAGAGACGCTTGCTGTCAGGCGCCATTGAAAAACTAACATTCAATTTGTGTAAATATTGTATCTTTCTGACTGCGTCACATGATAAGCATTAACCATGGGGCAGTATGATAGCTGCACAATGAGCATGCGCATGTATTCCCATGTTCGTGACAAACGCGTCGCCTGCGTCCAGTTGTCCTCAGTTTCAGTGGATCGCATGTTGATCGGGTCCTGAAAAGTCCGACTTGAAGTCTGATAAAACAGTCACAATAAAGATGGTCGCCGCAGGTTACTCAGAAGGTGTTCCTTGGTCTTGACAACTGCAAATTTGTGTAATAATGACGTAGAGGTTTGATGCCATTGCTGCATGCCTTGGCATGTCCCGTTCGCCTCAACCCGGACAGACTTTTAATCTGGGTCAAGCCTATGTAAAGGGGTCATCCATAGGTTTATCAGAGTGCATTCAAACGACTATCCAACAGAATGGTAAGTAGGGCTAGGAAGGAATACCTGTCAGAGCATTGTTGGACACCGGAGCTACTGTATCTATCATATCCGAGGATTTTGACTTACAGCAAATTCTCATTCATCCCATAGATGACCTTGTTTATATAGAATGTGCTGGTGGGGAATCCGGCTCTACCTAGGATTCATCGAAGTTTCTGTCTCCGTTTCCGGTGGAGGTCCAATAGAATTGTCCTTTAACTTGTATGCTACTAGTTGGTACTATAATGAGACACAGCAAGGAAGTACCAGCACTTATGGGAATTAACGTTCTCAACTGTTTCTTGGTGGTTTGTAGGGTCACGATAGACCGAATAAGACAACACCCCCACCATCCAAACGGCAATGCCGCCATTAAGTGTAGAGCAACAAAAAAGATGAATATGGCAGCAAAAGGGGCATTAGTTCAACAGTAATCATCTGCAACCATTCCTACGGATATCGCTATTGTTCCAACCATTAGGCCTACCACCTGTCAAGGATGCGGACGTGGCATAATAGATGTTCACCTATCTAATGTCACCCCCCCGGACAGGCATTATGAAATCCACAGCTACCCAGTTACGCTTCTTAAACCGTCCACCGGCATCCCAGCGGATGAAACTGAAGTTTCTCTTGACAAGTGCGATTTGAGCGCTCTCCAATGACGGCGCTCGCAAGCAAAGGCTTCCCAGCTGGCCAAAATAGTGAAACATATCAAAGTCGGGAAATAAACGAAACAGAGTAGATTACATTGGTAATCAGTCCATGACAACGCCATTAAAGAACTTAGCACAGTTTCAACTCAATTGTGGGTTGTTATGGTGCCACACAGATTAGTGGTGAACCGACTAAGGCGACGACTATCAGCAATTATACTCGGTCCAAGAAGGAGCGTCTGAAGTACGTTTATCACGTGGCACTGACCACCGCATCCAAATATTAGACTTACCCGAAACACCATTTCGAAAGCCAGTGCAGTCGTTTTAGAGGAGCGTGATAGAGTGAAGTATTACTGAGTGATACTGAAGTACGTTGCCTTCGATGGTAGACACAAACTAGCCGATAAATGAGGTGAGGATGTTTACATTATCTTAAAGCCAGGTGCAGGTCGGCTTGCTGCTAAGAGCATCTGGAAGGTCGGCGACTGGAAGCATCTGGCAGCATCTTAGAGTATCTGGTCGCATCCAGCATCCAGTCGCATCCAGAAGCCTCCAGTTGAAACAAATATGATCACATGACCATCAACTATGGCGACGGAATGGAGCAGAAGTGCGGACGAGAAATTTGTAGAAATTAATACACGTTTTTTATAAATCTGTTTTTCTTCCTCAATTTTACAGCCATGGATTTTCGATTTTAAAATATATTAAACTATATCAAACAGGATAACAAGCATTGGTTTTAGTGTAGCTTGAGCGCAATGAGTTGGCGCTCATACAGATGCCTCCAATTGCTGATAATCGTAGGATTTAAACAAAAGCTCTACATGTGCGTTACGCGCAGTTCGTCTACGCCCACTTGTGTACAGCCTCTTGTGGTCGCAGTCGACATGTGCCGGGCTTAAACAACTTAACCCATCTATACAAGTTTTTGTTGCAGGTCAAGAAACAGGCGATGGTGGAAAAGGAACACTTCATAGGAATATGCTTATTCCCATTGGATACTTGTTAATGTTACCTCTCAAAACTCCAATACCTGCACCAAGAAAACCATTACTATAACGACGATTTGTTTTTCGATAACTAATCCACAAAAAGTATCACCGTATAAATATAATTGATGGATTTGGTGTGACTCAATTAATATCAGCTCAACGCGGCCTATATCCGACAAATTACTGGATCCCATTATATGGAACCATCGTGCCCAAATCGTCGACCCCGGTGTATTAAGTAATTTTTGTAGTGATCATTTCCCAGTATTTGCTTATCTACAGCCCAGTTCCTAAGCTACCTTAATATAGAAGACGCATCTGGTATTATGATCGAGCAAACTGGCAAACGCTCAGGGAAATCTTACTATACACTTTTTGGGATACCGTATTCCAAAAGCACGATGTAAATCAGCTGTGTGCAGCAGTCTGTAGTGTTATATCAAATGCCGCTAACACTGCAATACCAAACCAAACGTCTTAATTAATCTTAGGTAACGACAGACTTGATAGAGAAAACGTAATAGAGAAAACACCCCCAACTTACAAATCAGAATATAAAACACATAGGAATTGGGCTAATAATATAGTTTGGATAGCAAGGAGCGACCATAATGAGAAAATTACAGACAATTTATTCAGGAAAACCTGGAGAAAAATTTTGGTGGAAGTTATGTAAATCACTTCTGAAATATAGGAATAGCCATTTCTCGCCAATTCCAAAATAATAATAATTGTGATAATAATCCAGAAAATGACTATTATGACTACGATGTACATAGCAAAGCAGATTTGCTTGATGAATCTTTCGCCTCTATTTGTACAATTGATGATTGCAAAGTTAATGTCCCTTATCTGGTAATCCAAAACTTAACAGAATTGGCAGAACTCTCTTTTGAGACCTCGGATGTCCATGAAGTGCTCAATACTGTGGACACTAATGAAGCAGTCGGCCCTGATACAATAAACCCGAAAGTTCTATTTGAAGCCAGAAATGTTATTGCTCCAATTTTAACACGCCTGTTCCATTTCTATCTATGCCAGGGCACATTTCCCAAAGGATGGAAGATTGCCATCGAGTTTTCAATTCTGGTAATCCAGCCTAGTTAAAAACTATAGGCCCATATCTGTACTTAGCTGTGTTAGTAAAATTTTCTACCAGGTCGTTTAACTGTTGAATATAATTCAAACACTTGTTCGCGGTAAAGAGGTTTTGTATATATTTTTCGATATCTCAAAAACTTTTGATCAGCTCTTGCATCGCGGCCTATTGGCGAAGTTACGTTTTTCTGGGGTATTTCTGGCAAACTTCTAGATTGATTCGCAAGCTATCTATCGTATAGACAACAGAGAGTTGTTGTTACTGGTTGCGAATCTAATCTTCCTGATGTTACAGCAGTCGTACATATTCTTGCTGTATATTAACAGCCTATCAAACGATTTAATTAATAATGTTCGTCTATTCGCAGACGACACATGTTTATATATATCTGCTGAGGACACCGCAGATCAACGTATCTTGTGTCAATAAAAAATGGTCGAAATCGTGAAATCACGTTTAACACTGGCAAGACCAAATCACTCCTTTGCTCTCGACAAAGACAACCGTCGTAAATAGAGCTTATATATTTGGAAGAATAAATCAAACCTTCTGATTCACATAAAAATTTAGGCCTTACTTGAAACTATCGGGCAAATTGGAATGACCATCTAGCCGATTTAACATCTAACATCTGCAAATAAAAAAAACATCAGTGTGCTTTGGTTTTCAAATTAGTGTAAATCGCAAATGTCTCGATATCATGCTTAAATCTTTTTTTCACCCATCTCTTAAATATGCAGATGGGGTTTGGGACAATATCATGTGCAACAATTAAGTCTCTTCAAACAAACTGTCTGCTGACCATTACAGGTCTCACTAAAAGTGTTGCAACAACTGTGTTGTACGAAGAATCGGTTTCATTGAGTTGAAGCAGCGGCGTCGCCTCCACCGGTTAAACCTGTTTCACACAATTTAATTGTGTGCGACTCAAATTCTAGTCTTTCTGGTAGGGTGACTGATCGAAAACCGTGACATTCATGTGCAACAAACCACTTTACAATTTATATGTGCAAAACTGTATCATTCTATAAATCATTTTCCCCAGCAACGGTCCGCGACTGGAACTCGCTACCAGGCCCGGTCAAAACTATTATTGATTACAATTAGCTAAAAAAAACAAGATGTACGATATGTGTGCAAAAACATCCCCTTCTAATGGTAGTATGATGGGCAAAGAACTTGTAGATTGAGAAATGGCTGCAGTTCTTTGACCGAATACCTATTAAATAACTGTACATTGGTGATTCGTCAAGATGCTCATGGGGTTTGTCCAAAAGTTCTGTACACTATTACAATACACTAATTATAACACATAAAGACAACACTTATTTGCAACTATACATAATAATGATTTCTTTGATATTCATTTTGCTTCTTTGTTATTGTATGGTGCACATGACATCAGTATTAAGCAAAATATAATCATTGCTGAAGCAGCTTGCGTTTTTATTATTTCAAGTCAGCATTTCACCTGATTATATGTAAATATTGTGTGAAAAGTGTGTAAAGCACGATCGTCACCTTTTTATTATTTTTTGAGCAGTGAAATCATCATGTTCTTTTAGCCCGAGCCGGCCGATCGAGCATTAACAGCGGAGCAGCGGTCAGCACAAAAAAGGTCAAGATGTAATTTTGTATTATTCAGTTTTCATTTGTCTTGCGTTTTTTGTTTTGTTTCATATATAAAAAGCACTTGTGCCAATTTTACTTAGTTAATAATTTTTCTTTTATAAAAATGATACACTTTAATTTATGTAATTGAATCAAAATATTATGATAAGTTTATGATTTGATACATACAGTATAAGCTTTTTAGCTTAATGTATGCCGTATGCCAATAAATATGTTAAAAAAAAGAAAGAAACGGAAATCACCATCATCGGTTTCTCAACCAGAACCGCTAATGCCCGATTTGCCAGCTGCAACAGCTTTGGCTGATGACGTGGGCGACAGGGATGCCAGCTACCCAGTAGAAGTATAGACAGATTGGCACCATGAAAATTCGGTATCTGTAAATTCCCCGGCGGATCGGCCAGCCTAACAGAGTAATGAGGAAAGAACTTTGTCAGGGAGTTTGAGTGCTTCGTCTAGGCCGGGTACTGTAACTTCAACGGAGAATCCTGTTCAAGTTACCTCAACATTAGATGCAGAGTTCTGTATCTCAGATCGTCTATCATTTCATTTAGCTTTCTCTAGAGTTACAGGGTTTGAGCTCTCCTAACGGTGTAATTATAAGTTTTCACACTTACCGACTTGTATGTGTTCAATTAACTACTGTCCAGTTATGTTTTGTAATCTGA
>JAVFBX010203258.1:0-12469 GCA_034783855.1 Mopalia kennerleyi | reverse complement strand
AGGAAGATGGCGGATCTTTCCGGTTGAATATTCATGAAGCAAAATGGCACGCCTTCTTCGGTTTGAATTCGAATTTTTACCAGATTTCTCTTGGCTCGTACAAGATAAGTACGCATTAAATAATTTTCGTTTTTGCGGCATTAGTTTAATTTATTAACAAACTTTGATACCACTTAAAATAGTAGCGATCTGAATTCATTGATAAAAGCTGATTTTGGGCGCTAGTGCCTCTTTAAGGTTACTTATCACAGCCCATTAGATGAAGATAATCACCCTGTACGTCAAAGAGAATGACGCACTGCAAAAATCACAAATTGATAGGCGGTGCTGCCTATTAGCGCCGATGGCTCCATTGCAACAGTAAGCTCCCTCACATTCACATGATTGACGAATTGAATGCTATCCGCCGAAGTTTCAAAATGAAAATTTGACTAAAGAAATTCATAAAAGTTGCAACAATAATCA
This sequence comes from Mopalia kennerleyi, assembly GCA_034783855.1. Classification (NCBI taxonomy): domain Eukaryota; kingdom Metazoa; phylum Mollusca; class Polyplacophora; order Chitonida; family Mopaliidae; genus Mopalia; species Mopalia kennerleyi. The sequence goes on along the minus strand of JAVFBX010203258.1, from coordinate 12,004 downwards.
ATGATGATAGTAAACAATGCGTCTTCCTACAATGGATCCACAGTGTATAAGCAGGGCATCTGGTAGAAAGGATAGTCAATGTCGCATATGCATGGCAACGAAGAACAGACACCGTGAGAATTTCAGCATTATTTAGCCATCCATGTGCCAAAGATACAATCTACCCTGCTGACAAATTTGGCTGAAGAGACCTTGCATTAGCAACCGTGCATATCCCTGTGCAGAGCTGCAGCAATCATTCAGTAATTCGCTTTATGAGAATAAGCCGCCCATCGTCCGTGATAAAGTGATAAATTGTCTTCTGGAGTCCATTGTGTTTCCAGGCGAATGAGGGATGGACTCTTATGGAGATAACACAGTTTATCTTTCTATTAAACAATAAGCTGCTGTTGATACGTATGAGCGAGAAACTCACAAACATCGAGCCAGAAACTTACAAACAATTAACCGCGCATCGAGCCTTTGGCCCTAACTTATTGACTAGTCAACTGATTCGAGACATACGCTACGAGCTTACGAGTAGCAATACAATTGACCGTAATAGCAAGATGGTAACTTTTTGATTTCTAAAAGACTAATAAACTTAATTGAGTAAGAGGGTTGGACTGTTTTCCAATTTTGGGTTTCTTTTAGATTTATACTCCACTATTTAGCAGGGGTAGGAGGGGGAGCGGTTGCCGCGCAAACAGCGCAATTTGTCAACAGAAAAAAACCCAACACAACCTCTGGCGTTATGTTGTTCTTTATATCAACTGATAAATGCATGTATTCTAGGTTGTGTAATTAATTCAACCCCCGTCCGTTTGCATCGAGAACATAATGCACTTTTAAATTAATTGTATTCTAAACACATGTTAAATGCACTCTTTTAAGTGTGTGATTATAATGAATACGACGGTAAATAATTTTCTGGCGACCAAAATTGCACGACTTTGTTGCATGTTCATACATCTGGAACTTGAACTTGATTTATTGTTTAAACGGCCCTCACTCCCTTCGGCCAGACAAAAATCAAATATAACTGTGACCAATTTTTTTTCGCACTTATGACTGAGTACTTTTATTCTTTAGCACAAGCTCAAATAACTAATGGTTTCTCACTTTGAGAGAGGCGTTCCCTGAACCCAGGAATATGGGTAACTTAAGTACACTCCTCCTTCATCCGCACTAATCAAATTCAAAATGCAAATAAGCAGCGTAATGTCGCATGTCTCTCTGTATAGGCGTCTATATAGAGAGACATCATGATTGTGCTCGGATGATGCGCAAATAATGACTGCCGCTAGATCCACGAGAAGCAGGTGTCACTGAAAGCACTGTTCTAGTCCGTGGAGGGAAAGCTTTGGGACAAGATGTATATCTGTAGACTAGTTCAAAATACTCTACTGTTGACACCGTAAATCAGATTTTCTTGTGTGTTGCAACTATAACCGGCCTTATTTTAATTGTCTCCACGGCGTCTGGGATAATTCCTCTTAAACAGTTTTAAAATATGTTTCTATGACTCGTTCTCATTTGGTGCGATTCAACGCTGGTCATCACTATACTAGTCTGTGTTCATTTTTATTCAGTTCAGATACATCTAATTTATCATTTACTCCTAGACATAAAGTCGCCATGGAAGACAGCTTTAATATCATAATTAATCAGACGAATAGCAGTGAAACATGATATAAAAGCGAATGTCTGGGCTGAAACACATTGTATATATGTAAAAATGGCATTATTTATGTTTATTCAAGCCATAATATTTTCTACTGTCGAATTATATCGTGTATGTTAAATGGTACCCTTTCAAGTGATACAGGGGTAAATCCAACCCAGATCTCCGCTGTAAAAAGTTTTGGTCTTCGAATAATAAAACAATGCGAGACTACTGCACCTCCCTAGATATTATAGTCATACGACTTTATAAGTTAACACTATCTGTGCTACTTACTTGAATGGTCACAATTGTCCACCATAAGGTATTGTGTGTTAAAAATAAAATTCCTTTTACTTTTAAAAATAGAATTAGTGTTTTTATGTAGTTTTTTTTTAAAACAATGGTGCACTATTAAGACAGAGTTTCAAGTAAACTAAAAAGGTATTTAACAAATTCTGTCTATGTTAGATGTTTGCTGCTTAGTTATACAATTCGCAGAGAATAGTATTCATCAATATTATGGTGTGCTTCTGCAAAATGCACTGTGTTATAATTTTTTTTTCATTTATTCCAATGTCAAATTCATTAATCTTTTTTTTTTCACGTTCTATGACAATTTATAAACCCTGTGAGATCGGAATAGGACATTGCTCTTAATGTTATTTAAAATATAGAATAACTCTGTTGTCTGCATGTCCTTAACTGGATTATTGTACCATGTGGCTTGATGTTGCTCCTTAGCTCTGAGAGCACCAGGGCAATTGGAAGCTCTCTCCCAACCAACCGCAAGTAATTACGTAACGACTGTGTTGTGTAGTAAGACGTCTCCCATTTGTATGTAACAATTTGAAATGAAATAAAAGATTACGAAACAAAAGTTTTATTCTCCGCCGTCAATCACTTATAAAGCTTTATGTTTTAAGGATTTCACAGATGTGTTTGAACCTTATTTTATGGTATTGACATAAATATATAAATTTTCAGGAGACCAAAATTGTGCCAATTCACTGACAAATTAAATGTTTATTTCTGACTTTGTTACCAGTTTGTGTCATGGCTTGGGGTAATACTTGTGGCGACGTGCCGCCCGATGAGAGTAGAAAACTACCTTGTATGCCTCTGGCACCACGCGAAGAAGTATAGAATAATCACAAGACAGGAAAAGAAGACACATCAACAACTTGTTGCTCATTGCCGATGAGTGTAACCGGGCAACACGAAACTCCCACCAGAGTACCAGCACTAGATAAACTGTATTGCAATCTCTTATTAATAATCTTAAATTCTACGAGTATTGCAAACAGTCCAATGCTCTCTATTCTCCGCACTCTAAGTTTGTGTGATAATAGCCAGTGCTTGATGGATCGCTCGTTGATCTCTGTGATTTTCACCTTTCACCTGCTCGATTGACCCACCAACACATGCTTGGTGTACATGAGATATAAATCCTGTGTCGAATAAATTGTGCAAATGACTATCAAAATGGCTAATCAAGGCTAAAAAGTATATGTTCAACACGATTTATTAAAATTCCAAAAAATACATAGTATTTCCACAGTGATATCAGATGTTCAACGAGACAACAACTGAGCACGAATAGTTTAACTCGGAATAATTACCCAAAAACTATGTCCTCCGCGGTAGACAACATATTTTGTGTGGTGAAGGGCCAGAAGTCACATACAATACATGAGCTTGGATAGCCATTCGGATGGTGAAAATCTGCAAACTTATTTTACTGTTGCTTTCATTTTTTTTTAATTGACTTGAGCGAAAGAATATGTAAGTTCAACACGAGAACGAACTGCCAGAAATTGAAAGCGAAGGCTAAAACAGAATAAGAAAACTTATCATGTAGCGAGCTAGATGGTGTACATGTCGTTTTAGTCAAGTGAAAATCTTCTCTTCGTCCGGTTCCCGCAGCACTTGTCCGCAATATGCTCTCATAAATTTTTTGTTTGTTTGTTTGATGTGGGTTGTATGCCGTTCGTATAATGTTGTTTCACTCATCTGATGGTGCGCCAGCCCAATTATTGAAGAAAATGACACTCTACACCACTGGGAACAAACAAAGACAACTGAGAAAACACAATACGAACACATCACACATCTTTATTCGATATTGCATTTGAACTCAGATAACCAAATTGCATTTACGCATAGAATCTCTTCAAAGCCGAATTTTTGCGTAAAGTTCTGCACAGTCACGAGAATATAATTCCAAATGACACAAACAACGTGTTGAGTTCTACTTGGCTGCACAATCTGGCAGGGCTGTGAAACGCCTTATCTGGCCATGTTGAAATGGATATGGCTGGATGCACTTCTTTGCACAATGACAAAACAGAAAAAAGTAGAAAATGTGACAGGTTAATCGCTACTTAATAGCCTTTCAGATGTTCAGCAGTCTGTTTTGATGATGTGCGGGGCATTGAATCAACATAAACAGATTTGGTATCCTTTGAGCTGCATCTAGTTTGAAATCCCCGTTGTCATACATCTGAAACCTTTGTATCCCCCCCCCCCCCAACCCCCACCCCGCCCGAAGCTACCCAAAATATTTCAAGCGTGTGCTGAGGATTGCGAAATAACGAAGCATTTTATGATAACTTTAAATATTAAACAACTTACATATTACCACCTCGAATGTAAAATCTTCTGTAGGAAGTGCAAACAAACAGCAAACAAGTCATGTCTTCTTTTTTGTTGTTGTCGTAAATATGTTCTACTTTTGTAAATTAAATACGTGTGTGTGTATTAATAAACACACGTTGCAATTCAGAGACAAACTTATTTTATCTTGATATTAAGTTTGTCTATATATAGTATTTATATGTATGCATATGCGAAAGTCGGGGCGCAGAGAAGCAACACATATTGCCTTATAAATGAGCTTATGAATGCCATCCAAACAAGTCAACACACATTTCCTTGTTTTTGTTTTGTTTTGTTTGTTTGTTTGTTTGTTTGTTTTGTATTTTTAAGCTCGAATAACAAATTCACTAAAAAAGACACAAACAGTCATTGTACAACCTGTTCAAGATTAAAATTCATTTTAAAAACTAATTTGCGTGTGATAGTAGATTAAGTATATAGTAGTAAATTGGTTGTAATATGGCATATTGACATGCTAAATCTTTTTTGCAGGCCTTATACAATTTTATTCCAAATACGGAATCCCGTTTCAGACATATCTCTTGTCAACTCCGTCATTCTTAAATGATTGATCTAAGTTTTAAATAAGAAAAATAAACCGTTGATAATTTGATAGATGTCGGATTCAGTATATATATTCATATGTGCATACTTTTTATACATTTGTTTAAACTGATACAAAAAAGCCACCAGAGACGGGTTAACAAGCAAAAAAAAAGGAACAACACAAAAAAAAATGTAAAAACCCAAAACAAAACAATAACATTATGAATAGTACTAGTGGAGAGCATTTTATACATTATAATAGATCTAGTGTATCCCAATTTCTAGCTCACATCATTCTGTATAATTAGTCTCATGATCTGTCTTTCCATCCTATTCTATATTGTAAATAAAATAACTTTTTGGCACTGAATATTCGAAATAACGAACAGTTCATAAACTCATGCGGTTATGAAGTTATCGTCTATTTTTAACAATTGAACAGTGTATGTAACAGACACGAAGTGGTCTAGTAGCTTTAAAAGATTGTCGCTTTGTTAACATCGTTCCGCTACAACGATTTCGTATTTAAAACGAACAGAGGTTTTGGGAAGATTTTGCCTTATTTGTTTTACTAGCCTATGGCATGTCATGACTTTCTCAAGTGTGACAAAACACAGCGGCTGAGGTCCCGCCTATTTACCGATTTTCTATAAAACACAGATCTGATCGTAGTCGGCGCAGACTTTCCAGATCTCTGTCCATCCCTTTGCTGTCGATAAGGTCCTGCTCTAGTATTCAATATGGTGAGTTTTTAAATTTAAAAAAAAAATGTTTCGTATAACCATGGACATTTAGGTGGAACGGAATCCTACCTTGTGGTCTATATTTCGTTTGTACTTTTAGCCGCATTTCCTTCGAACCTGTCAATCGCTTGAGTTTACGTACACCTATATTACTTTAGCAAATTCTGTACGTTTATTATAAAAAAGGTCTAAAGTAACTTTGACCAACATAAGCTGTAGTCGATTTGTGGATTTTCAGCCCATTTAGTATTTTCAGAGAAACAATCCAACTTTAAATATGGCTTAATCGTATTTATAACAGAAGACCAGTATTGTGTTTTTCCTTCCACCATGAGCATATTAATACAGCTCAGACGGATAATCGAATTGGATATGTTGTTATTCATCTGATGCATTTTCGAATCTCTGTCTGAATAAAATTTGCACGAGTAATTTAGATCCAGTTATTTAAAAAAAAAATTATTTACACCGACGATTTATAATCTATTTAGTGCATTCTTCAATGATTCGTTATTTATCGGGACGATTATCCGGAAAGATAGTTTATTACCGGTTACAATTCCAACAACCCATAAAAATATTCTTTTTTTTTTCTTCTAGCCTCTCGGGATACCATCCGGACAATACCTAGGTATGTACAGTAGGCTTTATACGAAACATTCAAATTAGTACTTTCAAGAGTAGCCACGCTGTCTTAACCAAGTACTTGGGGGAGATTAACTGTCCAACATTATGATCAAAAATCTCATCTTAGTGGTGCTAATGTCAATTATTGTTGCAATAAACCGCCGTGATATGAAATACCCTTAAGCACGATGAACAAGACAATCAATCAATCCTGATTTGTTGAATTCGTTTTTCCCAATACTTCTTGAACGACTATTAAATATCTCTAGTGCAACCGAAAAGCTTGACACATGTAGTGCATCAAAAGTACCATGCATGCAACAGTAGTACAGATCAAACTCTATGTCATTGCCAAATTATAGGGGTGGATTTTACAAAAGGGTCCTTGACATTAGAAGCGATGTTCGTATTCTGTTTAGTGTTTCATCTTTAAAGACAATGTATACAGAGAATGTAGCGGCATTTGATTTCTGCAGGATCATGCATTATTTATTAAAAAGTGTAGAATTCGCATTATCCATTATGTTTGCAGGTGCCGCTTGTAAGAAGTTTAGTTGACTGTTCCTAGAATGTAATATGCTTCTTTCTTTGCTGTAGGTTTTTTGGCCTATTTTAACCGAGTGTCGGTCGATGGACGTGTTGGAAGAAACGAGTTAAGGGCAATCCTGGAACGTGCAGGGCGTAAACCCGAGGATAGTGAGATTCAGCAGATCATTGACAGCGTCAGCTCTGACGGTATGTGTGCGGTGAAACAAAATAAAGTTAGGTCAACATTTACATAATTAAATGAAATTCAGATTCAATATTTATGACAATTTGTTGCGATTTCAGTGAAATAGCAAACCGTTCTTTTCCATTTAAAAACGTGACTTAGCATACTAACTAAATCTGCTGTTTAATTTAAATTCCACACTGGCATAGTACAATATTTACTCTTCATTTCCCAAAGAATTTTCTCAAAAAAACGCACACCTTTACATAGCCAGGAGACCCACAAGCTATCGCTTGAGGTGCAGCAACAACAACAGAAGGTAAAGACCTATGATCAGAGTAACGGAACAAGAACAGCCAAAAATCTAAATGATACAACAGATTGCAATCGTTCTTTTTACGTTGGGGTCCTCGCCAGTGATGTTTATATACAATTTTGACACTGGCTGATGTGTGCCAACTATGCTTTCTTAAGTTCTTTCTATTATTATGGTTACTTGCTTTTAAGCAGTCTGAGGCATCTGTGGCGGAGTGGTCTAGAGTGTAGGCTTACCGTCTAGAGAGTGTATGCTTTTGTTCCACATGTCTCCGTCCTATCTGAGATCACTTGTTCGATTACCGCGGACCGTATGTGTGTTGACATGTGAACAACCAGCGGAAGGTCGTGGGTTTCTTGGTTAATTTACTACCCAGTTTTAGATCCGCAATAATGCTGGCCAATGATCAGTAATTTGGGTTTAATCATGTTGATCTAACATCCGATAAATAAATAACTTAAAGCATAACCACATCATTTGTGTATTGCAGCGAACGGGTTAAGCTTCCAAGCTTTCATCGGCTATGTCAGACAGTTCCAACAGCTCCGTAATGTCGATTCTGAATACAGAGAGGCTTTCCGTATCTACGATCGTACAGGAACTGGCAGATTGACACAAGAAGATGTTACTTACGTCTTTGAGAAACTCCGAGTCGATGTTGATGTACCGGCTTTATTCAAGGTTGCCGACGCTGACCAAAACGGCACTATTGAATACGGAGGTGAGATTCACAAAGTTTCTGTAGGCGTTCATCGTTACCTTTCTACACTCTTAGAAATAATGGTTGTTTGAGGGTTCTTTGTAAAAGATGATGGTTCTATATAAATGGAACCAAAACGGAAAAAACGGTTCTTTGTTATAAGAAGAAAGGGAGAAATACTTGGAACAGTTGGTGTGAAGGTTCCATACAGAACCATAAAGGGTTCCACCAGAGCCATGACTGAATAACCTGGAAGAGTTCCTTAAGAGCCATATTTTTCATTGGAAGCACTATACGTCGATAATTTTTATTTACAAAATTCAGCTATGCAGTTTGAATTATCACTTAAACGTTTAAAGTTTTGTTTAGATAGATATATTGTCAATTAAATAATAGTGAAATAAAGATAATTTATTGGAGTCTGTAGAACCAATGGGATCAATTTCCGGTTGATTCAATTTTCTTCCCCTTTATTTATAAAGTATAACAACATCAAACATTATATCGACATATTAAATGACTCTTATATTTTCTGTTTCTGTTTATTTTTAGAATTTGTGGACCTTATGAACCAGACCTTTTAAATATAAAGGAACCTGATATTGAAGAATCTTTCAAGAACTCTATGACAGCGGATGGATGCTTTTTTTTTTTTTGAAGTTTTATATTTTGTTATCTTCTGTCATACATAAGCAGCAACAGGGGCAGCGGATGCGTGCACAGATGATCTATAAAACAATTTGTTTGTACAGAAGCGGCAATAAATAAGAACTACGGCCAGATATATCTCTTTTCGTTGCATCATTTTAGATATAGACATTATTAGTACTGCATACATGCACGGTCAATTGCAGGTCGGCACAAAGCACGAGTCATTTTTTCCTATTGTGTACGGTTGGGACGGTTGTCCTGGTGCTGTCAGAGCTATAAAGCCGATCTGTTTGTGATGTGTTTTAATTGCCTCATGCGGTCGGGTATTTGCCTTGCATTGGCTAGTCTGTGTTTGTTGTCTATGGTGTCGAAGGTGGTTTCCATCACCCATTGGGCCGGCTCGCCGTCATGTGAGTAAAATAACCTTTAATTGGTGAGATGTTAAACCTTAATCAAACATCACATCAAACATCTTTACTTGGTGATATCCATTCAGTAAAACAATGACCTGTTGTGTACGTTTTGTGTTCAGCACAATGCTTACATGCCAGATTTTGTTTCTGTGTGCAATGTTAGCTGATATATAACTGCTTTCTAAAACTATGTACCGTAAGTAACGTGTTGTCGTAACATGATTATGACAGATTTGTGTGTCTATTAGAAAGTGAATATTAAGAGTATTTTCCTTAGTTTGTGACAAGACTTTCTTATTTTGAACAGGTTTAGTTCAGGCTATTTAATAGGTTCAAACCAGGGAATCGAACCCGCGACCCTCGGTTAAGCACTTACTGGCCTGAAAAGGCCGGGTGACTGAGTTGTCTGGGTGCACGGTCGGCATTTACTGCTGGTGATTTGGTGCCTAACTCTGAGGGTCGTGAGTTCAATTCCCGGACCAGCTTGGACCTGCAAAACTTTCTGCACAAGAATCTATTCCAACTAAGAAAGTTCTATCTTTAAATAACGAAAAAACTGTGAAATGATAAGTTGACGTTGATATTGATCAATTCTCATTGTAATTTCTGTTCGTTTGGAAGTCTTGCCATAATGCTGTTAGACGGGTACATAGTACAATCTTAGAAATAATGGTTTTCGAGGGTTCTTTACAAAAGATTATGGTTTTGTATGGAACCATCACGACAAAAACGGTTCTTTGGTATAAGAAGAAAGGGGGAAATACTTGCAATAGTTGCTGTGACGCTTCCATACAGAACCATAAAGGGTTTCACCAGAGCCATGACTAAAGAACTTTAAAGGGTTCCATTAGAACCATATCTTTCTAAGAGTGTATAGTGGATATCCGCTTTCCGGACTCAAAGAGTCAGTTGCTCGAAAGACTATGAATCCATAACACCAGATTAAATCGTTCATAGCGGGTTAGTGATAAGCCTTCGATATGGCGTGACGTCATCTAATAGCGCTTCGAGCAACGGGCAGCAGCTAACTAATCTACTCGGTCGGTTGGCTGATAGGCCTGGCTGGAACACATTACTTGCTGACGATCTGTTGCTTAAATTTGAGGATAGAAGCTCCAGTCTGCAAAATCTGCCTATCTGGAATCTGTTGGAAAACGAGTTGTTCCTAAATTAGACGGTGTAGTGCAATCAAATTCTAAGAGAACTGGTACGCCATGCGAGGCCATCGCGCATTAATTTTCTCCAATATTTGGGGAGACATTTGCCACAGATCAACAAATAAAAGAAGTGCAAACCAAAATGGCCCGGGTGTATCTTAGAGTCAATGTCTCGACACCGGAAGTAGAAATGATTATATTTTAGAATGTGCGTAGTGCCACAGTTTATATTATACCTTTGCGTTGGGACAATTCACGACCGTAAACATTAATCCGATTTTTCTGCAAAACACCGTCAGTTCCTTTCTGTACGATTTTAAAAGCCAACCAAATAGGCAAACAATACATTTAAAAAAATGCTTTAAATGATATCTATATATGGAAAGGTTGTAACCAAATCGAGTAGAATAGCTAATCCAAAATATTGTTTATAAATCATCGCTTATAGACATGATTGATTGATTAATTAAGATCATTTTTTTCTAACCTGACGAATTGTTCGCTTTGGCCTACAGAGTTAGTGGCAGAGCAGCTTTACCCCGCATTGCAGACTTTACCAAAAGAATTTGTATATTATCATAGCATGATTAAAATGGCTTGAGGTATAACGTATACAGTATAAACTATTTATTGACGAAATGCACTATACTGTAGTAAAGTACATTCCATACATAGTAGCTTGCTATAATTTTCGAGTCTGCCTTAGTACGGCATACAGTTATATAAGTTAGCGTATATATAAGAATTATGGCAGGGTATTAACAACGCCATCTCTTCGTGGAGAATAATAGCATGAACTAAAACAAGGGCTGAAAAGCGTCACTCTCCAAAAAGAATAGCGTGTCCCTAACTAAAGGGATGAATACTTACACAAGAAACAATATAATGTGTTACATCAAACGATGAATAAGGTCAAAGTAAGGTCAAAGGATGAATAAAGTCACCGCCCCAAGAAGAATAATCACAAGCTTTTGGACTAGGAGTCAGTATTTATGACTTTAAATAAATTAAACGTTTCTTCTTAGATCACAAAATTTTTCGGAGAAAATAATGAAATGACAGTGAGCCGCTTTAAGTCTATTGTCTAATTGCCATTCAGCGTGACAGTAAGTTGCCATTAATCTGTATGTCAAGCCATCTAGGTATCCCTGGATCGACGTGTGGCAGATCACAAGTTGTTCTGCTTGAGTGAACCTATGTGTGCTTTTTTTCCTCCAGAAGTGCTTGCTTGCTTCAGTCAATGTCAATGACAGAGGTCAAGTGTTACGGTTTGATAATCTGCACTCTATCTTTTTAGTCATTTATCATATCTCCTTGCAAATTATTGGCCTTGCTTTTTGAAAAAAAACCCACCTTTTTAGCTCCTAAACGTTCTGATGTGAATGCACTGAGGCGAAATCAACGATCCTTTATCTGGTAATATAAATTGTCTTGATCTGACGTTTGTTAGGTATCAGTGCATAAAGTATCCGATATAAATTTATAAATGTAATGACCTTGTTAATTAAAATTTAGATATCCGGCGAACCAAGACTATTGGATGGAAATAGCTCCATTAAGACCTAGGCTACACAATACGTTGGTAACTGAAAATGCAAAAAAACAGGCACCGCCTGCATGCACATCGTTTTGATTAGAATGAAATATACCAAAATCACTTAGTATATATACCACTAAATATACAAATTTAAATATAGGCACTTATTAGGGAATAGCCGTCTCTTAATCATATGACTGAAATACTGCGTGTTCTTATGTGCTGTTTTGTCGAAACCTCTTATCGCTGTGAAATTACTACTAAGCCAAAAATTGTAATTAACAGTTCCAATAGACTCAATA
>JAVFBX010203247.1:0-12471 GCA_034783855.1 Mopalia kennerleyi | reverse complement strand
TTAACGGTTATGCTTAATCAATTGCAAGTGAGTTACAGTTGTTTGTCTTTGAAAATATTCATTAAAAGTAATAAGTTAATGTCTAAAATCGTTGGTCTTTCCCTTTAATCACTGGAAACCAATATTGCGAATCGCATACCTGAAATGAACTGTTCTATACAGTTTTTTGCGCACCTGAAATGAACTGTTCTACACAGTTGTTGCGCATGTCTAATAATTCTCCGATTTCCATAACTAAATATTTCTTAAAAAATCACAACAAAATGAAGAAAGATTGAAAATATAAATTCTTGCGCTGGCATTTATTAAAACTAAATAAATGTTGTTGTTTTTTAATATCCCTGATTAAATACGACTGATTAAAATATAACAAGAAGAAAAATAGTAGCAAACTTCAAAAAGGAAAAGCCGTTTCTATGTACGCAATCACCACAAAACTTACTCTCTATACATGTATTTAAAAATACAATTAAAATACAGACATTCAGCTATTCATATACAAATTTGGAAAACAAAGCTATTGGTAACTCAATCCGACGATGCATTTCAATAGGGTTCCTTACGCTGTTAAAGTATATATTCAGTAATTGTTATATTTGTTGTAGGGATCCGGTGGTCATATTGTTTTGATATTCTGGTTCATCATTTTATCCTTTAAATTGGTTTTACAAAAGGGAAATAACACTCAAAATAATAATCAAAGCTCACCACAATATTTCTTTCATTTCGTCATTTGCTAAATATTTCCAAATTTGGAGATTCAGAGTTGTTTTGTTCCCCTGTTATACAGGATGACAACAATACAGCGAGAGAAAAATCAGTGGCACTCCGTTTGAGATTGATTGATTGGTGTTTTACACTGTGGGAATTTCACTTATATGGCGGTGTATTCCAACAATAATTGACACTAGCACAACCAAGATGTGAAGCATTTTCATAATATTGAAAGGTTAATTTTCCTCCAGTGTTAAGTAAAGACAGCATTGCCACTCTTCGAACAAACTGCCCTTAGCCAGAGAGCCACTGCATTTGAGATCTGCTTTGATGTTATTTCTAACTTTTCATTATTTTCATGTCTCGGAATAAGAAATGAAATCTTTATCGGACTTCGGTTAAGAATTTGAACAACACATTTGTCTTAGTTTCAATACATTGATTGATTGGTGTTTAACACCGTGCTTAACAATGGACAACCCCTTCGACTTACTTTTTCAATTATTCATCTTTTACTGCAGAAAGTCCAATGTTCATAATTTATTTGATGAAAATTGCTTTCAAGAGAGAACTAGGCAAACAAATAAACAAGTGTACATACCCTTTACTAGATTATAATGTCACTAAGAAGCATGCCAAATTGCACAGGTAAAGCAAAAATGAAGTGCTTGAAATCATGCAAAACCCATCCGGTATACTTGCCAAAGAACTGAATCAAACTTAAAATTAAATAACTTCTAACTGGAATTTGTACATAACTCTTTCACAAAATGCAGAAAAAAAAGAAGAGATTGTTCTTTTATTAAATAAATAAGAAAATAATGAACAATTTTGACCTCGAAGGGGTTGTCCTTCCTTAAGGGTTTTCACTTAAATGACAGCGCTGTATTTCAATTTTACAATTACTACTTACATTGTTTGTTTGTTTGATTGAGGTTTAACGTCGTACTCAAGGGTATTTCACTTATATGACGATGGATTGTCCACTTAGCACGGTTCATTGCCCTATTATGGTGGAAAACCGTGAGGAAACCTCATAAAAACCAACCCCGCGATTGCCGGAGCCACATCTTGTGACTGACTCATATACCTGAGGGTCAACAGACAGTCTTGATCCCGTGAACGGTACATCGAAGTAGGCGTTAGAAAGCGCACTAGCTAACCACTACGCCACAGCCGCAGGCCCAATTACTACTTAAAAGAAATTAAAATAGTCACAAAGTTGTGCCTGGAAGACACATTTGTTTTTACCATAAGGAAGACGATTTAGGATTTCTCAGATTGATACGTCACTTACATAATGGTGATGTACTCTCAACAGTAAGTAGCCACAGTGACACAACAACAACAACAACATGGCAACTGATGGCTTGGCTGGAAGATTTCCCTCAATGCTAAATTAAGGCTACATGACTGTGTTGGATGAAGGATACATTTTATAAAAAGTTTCAGAAAATATATATTTGTTCGTTGGTGTGATGGTTTGTTTTGAAAAAGGTATTTTAGACTCCTTTATTCATTACACGTGTGTGACTAACCTAGCACTATTAACATGGTGAGTCTGTGACAGGGTGATATCGGGGATTTGAACCAGCGACCAGTTAAACAGAAACTCGCACTAAACAAAGATTTGTTTGTTTGTTTGATTGGGGTTTAACGTCGTACTCCAGGGTATTTAACTTATATGGCGACAGATTGTCCACTTCACACCGTTCCTTGCCAAATTATGGAGGAAAACCGAGAGGAAACCTTGTAAAAACCACCCTCGAGATTGCCAGAGATTGCCAGAGCCACATCGTGTGACTCACTCATACACCTGAGGGTCAACAGATGGACAATAAACAAAGGAGATGTGTTCAGTGTACAGGTTTCTAGTCTATGTATAAAAGGTCATCACTATAAACCAAGAAGACGTTGTTTAAGTTTCTAGTCTTAAGATAACAAATTGTCCAGGATTCCGTTTGGCAGGATATTGAATATGAATTCTACTAACTACTTAAAAATGTACATCTTAAAAAGAGTCAATAAGGCTACAATTGTTCCACTTCAACCAAACAGTCTTGTTTCTGAACTTTTTTGGCTTTGGTTTTATTTTGTCGGTTTCTTGGCCAGGATATTTCTGTATCCGTTGCTTTTTCACTACTTTCTCTTTTGAAATCCGTCTCCTCAGGGTGGGAAGTATTCTGAAGCAAACAAGATTAAAACGGCAGTCTAAAGTTTAAATACTCATTAAATACGTTTTTTTATTAATGTGTGTTTCTTGACTGAGGTTGAAGATTAAAACGGCAGTCTAAAGTTTAAAATACTCATTAAATACGTTTTTTTATTTATGTGTGTTTCTTGACTGAGGTTGAAGATTAAAACGGCAGTCTAAAGTTTAAAATACTCATTAAATACGTTTTTTATTAATGTGTGTTTGTTGACTCTCACAGGACAGCAGATTGTCATTTTGTTAATCTGCCATACTAACATACTTGATGCAACAACCCCCACAATTACTAGAGCCACCACATGTGGACTTTAAGCAAGACCAATCCTAGGACAGAGGTCACACTACACTATGCCCAACCGCCTTTATCCAACTAAAAAGTCATTCATTACTGTATCGCATCACCAATATTATAAAACCAATAAACATAAACCTAGAAATGACAGCACTTTTTCAACATCATCTTAATTTGTTGTGATGTAACAGTCATATTGCCACATTCCAGACTTTGCGGTAAGAGGTAGTTAACAAAGAACACTTAAACCAGCCAGTTTCTAAATACTTATCTCATTGAAATCAACTTTAGGATGTTTTCAGATTGATCAATTGATTGATTGGTGTTTTACATCATGCTTAAGGTTATTTCACTCATATGACGGCAGTGTATAACCAATATGTGAAGTGTTTCCATAAAGTTGGAAAGTTAATTTTTCTACAGTGCTATAAAGTGAAGACAGTATTGCTACTCTTGAAACAAACTGTCCTTAGCCAGAGTGCGGATGTTTCCAGTGGACTGTCCTCTAAAGTAGACTCCAGTTAAGTAACTTTCTAGTTTTGTAAGCAGCCATTTGGCGGAGTGTAGACAGGGGCAGTGATTTAATGTGGGCCATTACACTACTAGTAATGCATGTCCTGCTTTCGATTTTCAAACTGCTATCAGTCTGTGAAATATTTCCAATAAAAATCTATGATAACTAAAAAAAGGATTTTCATCTAAATAATAGAACAAAGTCACAACTCCGAGAAACGACAAGATACATATGTTAAAGTTTCTATATTTCAGTTTATTAAACCATCATCATTCCTGATGATGGTTTAATAAACCGAAATATAGAAACTTTAACATGCGTATCTTGTCGTTTCTCCGAGTTGTGACTTTGGTCTACTATGTCAAATTATTCAGTGGGAATACCTTTACTAGAGATCTCGTTTGTGTAAAGAGAAAATGGACATTTGAAACTCACCTCCAAGTCAAATCTTTTCTTCAATCTTTCTTTTATGAGGAGGCCCCTGACAAATATCTTCCAATTACCATAGACTCTTTTCTCCTTCTTCTGTAAGATTCAAATATCACAAACAAACCATGTTAGGAAAAGTATAAGAGGCATATCATTGAGCAATCCATCCCAGAACTCATGTAAAGATGTTGTTGTGGTTGCAGGGTTTGATACATTATATTTGAACTTGCTATAGATCAAAAACTACTATTGAAACACTGAATATCTTTAACACAATATTGATGGATTGATTCATTGATGTTTTACACCACATTTAATCCACTATTGAACATATTAACATAATAAGTATTAAAGACTTCTGGATTTATACATTGAAAATCCATAAAGTCTTACTTATTATGTTATCATCCCAGCTTCTAAATGTCACTAAAGCAACTAATTGAACATATTGTTTTAAATATCTTATTCCGTTTTACACAGGTGCATGTATGGTTAAGTGATCGTTAGATAGGATGGCTATCAGCCTATAATTGATTAGTTTTTCACACCTTACTGTCGACTATTTTACTTTCACGAAGGTGTCAGTGTGAATGAAGGAGACTAGCTGGTAAAGCTAAAACTATCACCAGTATCTTTAACACACTCCATGACACAATTTTTGGTCAACAATTTTTAACACACACAAGTGTTGCTAATACCATCTTCTTGACAGTAAATTTCGTGTACAGGTCAAGCTTGGGATTAACAGATGCTAGAAATGACATTTGTTTTTGTTAATTGTAACTTACTAAGATTTCTCGTTGTCGTTGTTGTTCCTGGTCTTCTTCCCAGGCTGAGAGTAACATATCTTCATGTTCTTCACACACCACGAACCCATCCAAACTGACAAACATTCAAACACAGCCCAGTTAGTTACAACATGGGGCCATTTGTAAAGGTAACATTAAGGTGAAAGGGGATAATACTGAATATCCTAAACAACACATCAACAAAATTATACAATTTCTGGATAACCACTTCTTGTTTTGTGATAGAACACAACGTTTCGTTAATACATATGCCCGTATCGTCCTCAGGTGTAAATTGACTAAAGAAAACATAGGAGAGGTAGAAGGTATATTTATTTATTTATTTATTTATTATTTATTTATTTATTAATCCGATGTTAGATCAACAGGATTAAATCCCAATTACAGATCATTGGCCAGCATTATTATTATTATAGACCAGTATAAAGTAGTAAATAAACAAGGTCACATGTTCTAGTGACCAGTGTGAACCATAACAACAGATAAGATATCTAACATAGTGCATGTATAATAAGAGGATTAATGTACCTAAGTAACTACCTAAGTAATAAACTGTATGGAGTTGAGAAAGAAATAATCTGTGCAGGTACCATAATGGGATAAATTAGAGATAAAGATGAACAAAAATAAATTCTAATAGTTTGTCGAATATATAAGGATGTAAGGGGAATCTGTGAGAGAAAACACAAAATAGCAGCATGAAATTTCATATATTAGTACGGCTGCCCTTAATATAGAGCTGTAATTATTAACTATAAATGAATATGTGAATATTTCACCTGATGATGAAACGGGCATATGTATTGAAACGTTGTGTTCTATCACAAAACAAGAAGTGGTTATCAAAAAATTGTATAATTATGTTACCACACATCTAAATGTCCTTCAAAACTAAACACATAAACAACTCAAACAGAGCTCAGTTAGTAACAACATGTTTGTTACAAAAAGGTAACGTTTATGTCACAAAGAATAATACTGAATATCAACAACATTATTTTTGTCCCATTTTCTAGAGTGTATATAATGAGTTATACTGATAATCAAATGTATTTGCATATTAGCTCGGATTAAAGACCCATCCAGCGAGTAACATTAGATGTTCAGATACAGGTGGCCATTCGGGAACAAATAGGGCGGGACAATGATGATGGTGATGATGGGTTCCTGGGTTTGTTTGATTGGAGTTTAACGTCATACTCAAGGGTTTGGGATTTATTTGACGATGGATGGCCCATTTCACACTGTTCCTGGCTTATATATGGTGGAAAAGCAGGTGGAAATTTTGTGAAATC
Organism: Mopalia kennerleyi; assembly: GCA_034783855.1. Lineage (NCBI taxonomy): Eukaryota > Metazoa > Mollusca > Polyplacophora > Chitonida > Mopaliidae > Mopalia > Mopalia kennerleyi. Next base: position 6,206 of record JAVFBX010203247.1, on the reverse strand, counting down.
CACCCCCTCGATTGCCAGTCACATCGCGTGACTTAGCCATATATAGGAGGGAATACGGACAGACGCCAACAAATCAACGGAACATCAAAGTAGGATTAGTAGAGTGACATGCTAAACCATGGCCAGTGGTGGGTCCATTAACCTGAACATGACAGCCTGGGTAGCAGCATAGTCATGACAGGGTCTCAATCTGTGTAGATATATTTGTAGGTATAGGTGTAATACTTACACAGGGTGGGCACATCCTGAATGGTGATCCCAGCCAACCATGGCAGGAACACAGTCAATATCTAACTTCTTAGCCACCCTCTTTAAACCTTCAACTGAAAGCAAGAGACCAAGAACAATAAGTAAACCCTTTAGAATGAGGTTCTGCAGCACAAATTGATTGGACAACAGCAGGGCCCTAGAGACTTGCTGTTCTTCATCCATAGCTTTTTTAAATAGCCATTTTAACCACATATTTCAAACAAGGTTTTGATTATAAATTTATACCATAACCATCCATATGTATGTTTTGAAAATAATTGCAAATGACAATGATTGTTTGTTTGTTTGTTTGATTAGGGTTTAACGTCGTACTCAAGGGTATTTCACTTATATGACGATGGATTGTCCTCTTAACAATGTTCTTGGCCTAATTACGGTGGAAACCGGGAAGAAACCTCGTAAAAACCACCTCCGCGATTGCCAGAGCCACATCTTGCGACTCACTCATATACCTGAGGGTCGACAGACGAACTCCTGTGAATGATACATTGAAGTTGGCTTCAGTAAGCGCGCTCGCTAACCACTAAGCCACGGCCGCGGGCCCAAATGACAATGCAGTGATGATTTATAATAAACCAGTGAGACATATAAAGTCATAAATAGATATTATGTAGGTAATTGGCAGAGTACATGTAGTTCTAAGTTTTACAATTGAGGAGATAATATTGCAAGCATCCATAAAGATTTGTTAGCGGGTCTAGCACAGACAGCACTCCCTGGACTTTATAAAATACAGATGACATGCCTATGCCACTGTGAGTATTTGATGAACATATACATATCTAGGGATATTTTTAATTTCACTTACTTCTAATATGAACAGTACCAGCTGGTAACATTGACGGTTTAAATAATTCAATATTTCCATATTCATTCTTGTAAATCTTACCCTGAAAAAGAGGTAATAATGATTTCTTTAATCATTGAACAGATTCAATAAATGGCACAAACTATAAGCCTTTCCTGCCCATCATTGCTTTTGCAAAGACAAACTAAATATTTATTCACTCATAAGTTTGTTATACAAATCTTCATATTCTATACCCAAAAAATTAGATACCTGAATTCCTACAATATCAACAGCAGATAGGGGGTGGGGAGGAGGTGTCAACATATATCTTTGGTTAGAATTTTCAGAAAACTTAGAGAATTAGACAATCTGTTAGGACACATTATGGGTTTATTTTTGTGATCATGGTTTCAAAGATTCCCAGTCGTAGTTTAACTTTCATATGGAGATATATAACTTAAGATTAAATTATAGGAGACATTGTTCCAGCATAATTAATTTTGATTAACTTCTCACATCGACAGCAGGTGGTGGTACATATACATCTGTCTGCCAAACCCCAAACACCTCCAGGTCCAACTCATCTGGGTTCTCTTTGGGTTTATTCTGAAAACAACAACAACAACGCATATAATTATGTGCTTTCTGAACTCCATGACAGGAAATCACCTGAATGGAATCCTCATCAACTGTTTTAGTGCCAATCAGTTTCATTTCTTACTTTCCTTCTAGCGCTGCTGCTGAGGAAATTTAACTTATATCACTGAGTTACCTCAATATGAAATATTGTTATTGTTAAAACAAACAGATTCATTTTTATTATTTTATTTAACATGGATTTGTTAAAACACTATAATAGAGTAAACTCACCAGTTTGACTGCCACATGAAGCTACACCTTATGTAAGAGATAAATTAAGATAACTTTACAATTGATTGCTTATTGTTTAATCTAATGATGCTGAACGGTATGTCACTTATAGGACGGTGGTATACTACAACAGTAATCACCTACACTAACACAACCATCAAACCTGAACTGTATGTTATATTGGGAAATTAATGTTCCTCCAGTGCTTGTTTAACACAGCGCGACTTCACTTTGATTGATTGATTGATTGACTGATTGGGGTTTAACGCCGTACTCAGTGGTATTTCACCTATATGACGGCGTTCCAGCCCAATGAGAGGAGGAAACCACCGTTCACGTCACGGGCAACATGAAAGACGAGATAGAAAAAGGAAAAAAACCCACAAAAAAACGACATCACAAAAAAAATCTACTTCCTGATGCCCCTTAACTCAGCGAGCAACAGGGCATCAGGAAGCACCTGCCCAACCAGAATAGTACTATGAGGCAAAGGGCAGATAACTTTACAGCACATATGGCCTGGGGCAGGCTCATTTTCAACCCTCTTAAAATGGTTTGGGCTCTGTCAGCTTGTGTCCACCACCCACTACACATATTTTGTTGAAGAGAAATGTTTCTTGCCCTTTTGCCAGATCCCACAAAGCGATAGAAAACAATAAGCTAAGTCTGACAAGCTGTTCAATCTGTCGATTCACAATGATCATCACTTTCATCAGGCCTTTACCAATTACAAAGTTCAAAACTTTACTATTAAAAAGATCTTCTTGTAATAATTTGACATTCTTTCAAATTTTATTTGGAGACAAAAACTTATAAACTTAATTTTATTTATTGCCTTAAAATGGTTTAGAATGCAATTTAGCGATCTAGGATCTGCCAGCTAAGACAGCCTTGCTACCCCGGGCTATTGTTGGCTTGGATAGTAAATGATGGGAGCCCTAAATGATGACCTGGATCAGACACTGCCAAAGTTGAAACAATAATGGTATCAGCCTGGTATTGAAAAAATCCTGGGTCAGTTGCTTGAAGCACTATTAAATTGAATCCGCTATTAGATGAGGTAATGCCATGTTGAAGGTCTACATGTATGTCTAAGCCTTTATTAGTGAGTTAATCTAGTGTTAAAAGTCTTTCAAGCAACTGGATCCTGAACTATAATAATCTGGATGATGTGACAATTGAATTCTTACCCACTTAGGCCTGGATTTCACCATCTTGTATGCTGTCATACCAAGCTGTTCAGAACAGACAAAACTAATATCAAACAAGGCACAGTATTACATGTAATACGTATCTCCCCTATGTTTCCAACTGCTGCAGAAAACTGATAATTTTAAGGTTTTCTTAATCAAAATAGACCTACATTTTAACAAAATAGCATGAAAGTCACACATGATCTTCATGTTGTCATACATAAGCTCTATACAAACTTGGAGTTCAAATAACAGAAGCAGTACAAAAAAAACAGTGTGGAAAACTAATAATTTAGATTTTTCATATTCAAAATGAGCAGAATATGCATAAAATTTACAAAACTCTATATAACTCAAATTTGATCTTTGTGAGTAGAGAGTCGAATTGAGTCAAATTCGTTTTAGTATACAAAAAAAGTGTGGAAAACTGATCGCATTACAAACAGATGGACAGATGAACAGTTAACATATAGTCTCCTCCTGTCCCACTGGTAGGGGATTAGCGTCTATAGACAATATACCAACTGGCATGATAATGGAGAATTCAAATTTGATGAAAAATGTTTTCACTTATCAGCTAGACTCGTGTTTAATGCCATGCTCAAAGTTATTTCACTTATATAACAGTGGTGTAGTCCAACAGTAAACTGCCTCACACAATCATAACACTTTGTTCAGAAATTAATGTTCCTCCAGTGCAAAGTAAAGACAGTATGGCAGACAAAATAACAAAGTGTTGATGCTTAGCTGTTAGAGCACCAGGTAACAGGGAGATTGACACAACCACCTGCATGTCAGTCATGAAAGTGGAGAGAATAAGACAAAGCAATCAGGACAAAACCCAAAACTCCATTAATTCAAATACCCCATGTTAGAAGGCTTTGAGCGCAGTAGGCCTACACACGAAGGAGTGGACATAGTGAAAATTACATAGGTACTCGTTTGCTGTTCTTTTCCAGGGAAACAAAATGTGTAATATTAGCGCTTTTATCAGAGAGGCCACCGATATAAGTACTTTGTGATGGTAATTGATTATACCCTATTTCACTCCTTCAGAGAGTCCTGTCCAGGACCTGGCGGATTTAAACACAATCAATGAGAAACCACAATTAAAGCACTGCTTTATCAAAATAAAATCAAAACTTTTATGAAATAAATGTTTACGACAATATTGAAAGAACATGTACTATCATGTAAATTTTAATGCATTATTGATTTTTGATATTATAAAGAAAATAAGAATTCTGTACCTTTACAATCTGGCCTTCTTTTAACCAGTTATCTCGGGAGTGAAGCTGAGAAAACAGATGGACAAAAAAACTTGTATTCAGTAGATCCGATCATCTATTATGTTATAATATACTGCTTTTCTGGAATTTATCAGCGGAATACACCAATGATTTTGGATGAAATTTGAAGACTAAATTCCAAAGTTCAATTTTAATGATATGTGTACATGTCCGTAAAACATGTTAAAGGAATTTTGATAAAAGTGAAGCTGAAAAAAAATATGTTATCTAAATTGATATTATCCTACTAATGGGAACTGTTGGGAAGTTAATCTTTCTCCAAAGTAATAAGTAAAGACAGTGTTGCTACTTTTCCAACAAACTGCCCTTAGTCCTATTGGTATATATTGGTGGGAGGATTCTGCTTTCAGACAGTGTCACCTTCCCAGGGATTGATTCAGGACTCCGGAGAAAAGGGGGTGTGGTAGTCAACCAGCATTATTCATAACTTGTCATGAAGTGTTATTTCATAGCTAGACTAGGAATGGCTCATTCATAGGCTCATAGTCAAACTAGTTAGAGTCATACAATTCCAGAACTTTCCCCAAATTTATAGGGAATTTTCCAATAATGTAATTTTGTTTAACATACTGTATGCACACACTCTCTGGCATAAACCGGTTCATTCCGGACATAACCCAGGGGAACGGAGGTATCTGGGTATATCGCTTCAAACTTCAACAGGTGACGTCTCAAGGCATATCTGTAGATAACAAAGAAAAGACCGCCAGTTAAAAAACAAATCAAATCTTCAAATCTCAATCCACACAATCACAGGATGATTAGAAATTCATTGATTGATTGGTGTTGAACGCCATGCCAAGGATATTTCATATACACATATATGAAGACATCCATGTGATTACTTTTAGAAATATATGAAGACAGTCTTCAACAGTAACTATCTCACGACACAACCATCAAATGTGAAATGTTTTGATATGTCTGTCTTTACTTGAAAGATATCACCCTAACCCAGCAGGCGTTATTTGTTTGTTTATTTGATTGGGGTTTAACATCGTACTCAAGGGTATTTCACTTATTTGATGACGGATTGTCCACTTCACACTGCTCCTTGGCTAATTACGGTGGAAAACTGGGATGAAACTTCGTAAAAACCACCTGCCACGATTGTTGAAGCCTTATCGAGTGACTCACTCATATACCTGATGGTCGACAGACAGAATCAATCCCATGAACAGTAAATCGAAGCAGAATAACTAAGCTCACACGCTATCCACTAGGCCACGGACATGGGCCCACAGGGCTATGATAAATCTTAAACGAATATTTCAGAAATAACCCTAGAATTGGTTAACCTCAGTGTTGAGCCATTTTAATTTACACGATAATATATATATCAGTATAATTTGTTGCAATGTATATTTGAGTAAGCAATTATAAAGCATCTTACGTGTTAATTTGACCCCTACTAAATTGTAGCAATTGTATTTGCAGCTAAGAGACATATTGCCCCTGACCTGTTGATTTTGAGAAATAACTTACAATGGATGGTTCTTGTACTCTCCAATAACCTGTGGCAGGGGCCTTTTCATCTGTTCAGCTAAAACATAAAATATTGCAATGATTTCAAGACATTGCACATTTTCAAAACAAATGACAGTCAGAAATTATCAGAGTTATTCTCTGCTTTCTTGTTTTTGCCAGCAATTTGAGCAATGGTGTTTATGAGAAGCTGCTATATGTATGCACACCCTCAGAAGATGACATATCCCCCCGGCCCCACATTACATTTACCAATGCAAGATGCTTTTGGTTAGGAGGAGTGTTATT